>NJDC01001596.1:0-25676 GCA_002245475.1 Calephelis virginiensis
TTATTACACTCACGGAGGGAACCGAGGATTTTTCAATCCCACCGCTGCCACCAATGACTAAAGACTTCACCTTCAAATGTCTTTTTAAAAAAGGATCAAAATTATAACACTTGAAGAAAAGAGTTTATTTAACAATGCTTTTACACATAATGAGTGTTTGGTGTGAGACTAGTGCGCGACAGGAAGAATGGAAAGCGACTGACTGGGAGAATGATGTATGACTCGGAGCAAGTAGATGGAAATGTAGGATCAGCAGGTTAGGTGTTGAGTAAGCAGTAAAGGATACAGTCTAGGGATGTAACAGCGCGCATGACATTTTCATTTATTTGCTGTGTCTGCACTGCACCACTGACTCAAGGTTTACTCAAAAGAGACCACCGTTAGTTGGACTCTGTTTGTTATATTTATATTTTTTAAATTTTTATTTGTTAAATATATAAATGTAATAAATAAGAAATATTGTAAATGTAAATAAAATAATAATGATAATAAATATCTCTGGACAAGTTACACAAATGCCTGCCCCAGTCGGGAGTCGAACCCGAGCCTCGCGGTAGAGCGGTGTATTTAGCCGTGTACGCTAGCCACTAGACCAATAATAATAATATTTTATGACTAAATCCTTTACGCGTAAATTAATTAAATAATTTTCAAAGCTTATGTTTAACCTCCAGTAATTTTATTGTAGCTACAAACATTTAAACTTTGAAAACTGTTTTATCCAGTTCCGGTAAATTACAATTATTCGAATTCTATTTGTAACAGGCTCAAACATTAATTGTGAATTAGTTATAATTTTTATAGAAGCTAATTAAATCAACAAAACATTTTATTAATTAAAATTATCGATGTTAATTTGGGTCACCATACAAAATATTAGATAATTAATGTTTGGTTTGAATATTTTACATCGATAAACCAAAAACACACACTTGTTAATTAAATATTTGCAAATTAAATAAATTTTCAATCACTTAAAATATGTTTAGTTCCCTTTTTGTCAAAAAAGAAATGATTTTGTAGACTTCGCGTGGACACGGGACGGTGCGCGCTCTGCACCAGTCGCGATTCTGAAAATGATAATTTTATCTCTGAGTTAGGTATCTCTGTATACCTATTCTAGGTAGGTCTCTGTATACCTGTTCACTATCTGATAACTTGGTTATGTTTTTTTGTGTATGTCTTATAGCAATACTTCACTAATGTCAGTTTATTTTGTTTAAATTAAAACCATTTGAAATAATAACCCATCTGTGACCAGGTAATCAGAGTTAATTTAATAATGTTACAGTTAAGTTTCCAAATCTAAATATCTCTGCAAAACATTTGCTTATAACGTGTTGGATGTAAGAAATTTGTTACCAGAGACAAGCTCGCCCATTGCGTTTTTGTAATAAATTAGTTGTAAATAATGATTTCGTTTTTTATAAGACCCAAAGCAAGAAAACAACGGGAAAGCTCTCAGTCCGTACTTTCAAACTCATGGGCAAACGGGATGAAATGCGGTTGCAGTTTTTAATTGACATGCAAAAGTACAGGGAGCTAAACAGACAAGTCTCCAAGGTGTTGCGGACAGACTTGCGCACGTATACGTAAAGTATCTTCACGCCCATATAACCGAAGAACAACCAGGGCACCCATGACTAGCCGAAGACACTAAGTCCCACAATGTGATAGGTGGCAAGCCTATCACAAACCGAGCACATATCCAATCCCGAGCAACGTTTTTTTAATAGAAAATTGGAAACACCCAATTTTCTTTTTGTTTCCCGACCCGGGATTTTAACCCGAAACCTCAGGCAGTCAAGTCCAACAACCGAACCACTATACCTCATATGTGACACGTCTCGTATTAAAGAGGCTATCGAGCGTAACAAGGACTCGAAGGTGTTCGCTCGGGAATTGTCTGTTGGCCAGACCCAATTTTCATTCTGAAATCATTAACAATCTACTTTTGTGACTCAAATACGTATTGACAATAATAATTTGCTTATTGCAAGAAAGACAGGCGCACGGATCAACTCGCAGAGAACAAGGTCACGTGTGCCGATGTATCGTTTGCGTTGGCGTCGCATATCGCCTTATTCTCTGGAGAAATTGATCATATGTAACTTTATTCGACTGGTATCTCCGAAACTACACAACTTTAAGAAAAAAATATTTTACAAAAATAATATATAGGTAAGCTTTGCTTTATAACTAGAAGAAAAAGGATTTGGTATCATAATCATGTATAACTTTATTCTTCGCATAGGTCGATTTGAACACACTGTTTCCTTTTTTTAAATAGCTTTTTAACCATTCTAATGATTTACCTCTAATGCCATATTTTTCAAGTTTATTCAATAAAATTTTATATAAAACAAAATCAAATGCTTTACTCATATCTAAAAACACAGAAAGTGGATACCTTTTATTATTAAGAAAGTCAGTTATTTTTTTACCAAATCAAAACATGCATATAGTGTGTAACGTAGCGGGGGTGGCTTAGCTACCACCCACCACTATGTTAATAGAAAAAATAAACAAACCAACAGACATATTTGGAATATGGAATCCTGTTGGTATATAAAAGAATTTAAAGAAGAGATTGCTCGGCGCGCTCGAACATGGTGTTTTTTAGTTGAGTAATGAAGGCCTCAATACTCTCCATTCGCAGGTCCCTCTGTATGACGCTGTTCCTGACTTATCTGGGAGCGTCTGTGATCTTTCTGATGCAGGCATTTTGGAAGCACTGCAGGTTCTTCCTTTGGGTACTGGAGATGACGTTGTACCGCTGGGGAGGCGTACGTCAGTATGGATCTGACGTACGTCTTGTACAACCCCAGCTTCGTCTTCAGAGGGAGTCGCGAGGAAAGCACAGAGTGCAAAGCAGATATCGCCGCGCGTGCTTTCCCGGTCGTCTCCCAAACGTGGGCTCTCAAAGTCAGTCCGGTGTCTATGGTGACCCCGAGGTATTTAACCTCACGGGATCACTTAATCCGCCGCCGCGTTTGAGCAGCGGTAGGCCTTTGCTTCGCTTAGGTGTTAGGGTCTTATTCACATTCACCGTCAGCCGCCATTTCCCAAGCCAGTCTGGAAGTAGGTCCAGACTGGCCTGAGCCTTGCCGGCCGCGTGTTTCGGTGAATTCGACACGGAGAGGTAGGTCGCGTCGTTGACGTACAATGCCAGCGCGCAGCCCACCCCCACGGGAATGTCATCGGTGCACTGTGAATAAAGCACAGAAGACAGGCAGCCACCCTGGGGTACTCCGGCAGCGATGGGACGCTCGATGGAGAGAGCGTCATCCACCACCACTCGAAATCGGCGGTCTTTGAGGAAAGAGGCTAACACCTTGAGGATTCTAAGAGAGGTGTGGTTTTTGGCCATCTTGGACAGGTGCCCCTCGTGCCAAACACGGTCGAACGCCTTTCCAGGAGAACCACCACGGACTGCTCGCGCTTGTTCAGCGCCGCGACCCTGGACAGCTGAAGGGTGGTGCTGTGTTCAGCTCTGAACCCGAATTGCTCCGGGCGAGGGCGGAAGTGTTGGTGCAAATGCTGCAGCAGGAGATTTTCGAATATCTTAGACATCGCCGGTAGCAGGTTTATAGGCCTGTAGCTGGCGGGGTCCAAGACATTCTTGCCTTGTTTGGGCAGCATGATAACGTGGCCCGTTTTCCAGGCCGCTGGAAATTCCCCAGTGCGCATAATCCCATTGAACAAGCGCGTCAGTGTCGCTACCGTGCGGTGCGGCAGGTGATGCAGGACCTTGTTCGTAATGGCATCCGCACCAGGGGCTTTGTTTGGTTTGGATCTTATAATCTCACGTCGAACAGAGTTAGGCGAGAAGAACATGGGATCCTCACCAGGCGTCAGTGGTTGTGCTAGGTGGTCAGCATTACTGCTACAACATGGTCACCATCCACAACCGGGTTGGGTTCAAATTGGCGTTCTAAGTGCTCGGCAAAGATCTCGGCGCGATCTTGTGCGCGGTAGCGAGGGGTCCCGTCTGAGTGACGAAGGGGTCTGGTGGGCTGTGGGGATTTAGTCAGCTTATCCCAGCTATCAGTAACTAGGTTAAGCAAATCGTCTTTAATGTCAGTAGTCAGTCTGTTTAATTGTAATTTGAGGGTAGCCCAGCGGGTGTATTGCCACCTCTTCCTCAGGGCCCGCTTGTATTTAATTTTCCTGACTATGAAATCGGGTAGGGGTGGAGAAGATTTAAATGGGGTAATTTTGGAGGAATTTAGGATGGCCTTTTTTAAGGAGTCAGTCAGTTCGTCAGTCAGCTGATTTGCATCAGTGGGCGAAGAGACGGGACGGGACGGAGTGTTAGCCTCCATGTCGTGAGAGAATTTGTTCCAGTCCAGAAGTAGACGAGGCGCTGGTGGCGAGAGTCGGGTGGGGATACCCGTGACGACAGTGAGCACAGGCAGATGGTCTGAGCCCATGTCGTCAGGGATAACCTTCAGGTGGGGCCGCTGATTGAGGCCCTGGTGGACGACCAGGTCTATGACGTCCGGGAGGTCCGAGTCCCTATGTGGATAGTGAGTCGGCGCCTCCGGAACCCAGACCGAGTATCCCCGGGCCTCGGCGTCGGCGAAGAGTCGCCTGCCTAAGGCGTTGGTCATACTGGAATTCCAGGCGATGTGCTTGCAGTTCCAGTCGCCGGCAGCAATGGTTGGTAGAGCGATTCTGGTGCCTCCAGAGCCGGTCGGTACGCCGCCCGTTACTATTTGGGGCGAGTGCGTTATGACCGGCTCGGAGGTTTGGGTGACCCCTGGTTTGGGGGCGGAGGCGATAGTTCTTGGATGTTTCGGCTGTGTTGCCGGAAGTGGGGCGACTGATGACGGGCGGGACTTTTTGCCCCGCTTCCTCCTCCGTTTAGATGTGGAGGAGACACGGGGCAGGGGGTTGTTAGCAGGGGCCATTAAGGTGGGCCCTGGGACGGAGGATGCAGTGGACGGTCCGGGTATGCCTGGGGCCGCCGCTGGAGGAGCTGTTGTTTTTAGGGCTGTCACCGATGCTGAAGAGGCCACCGGCCTGCGCTCAACCGTGATGGGTACGGTGCCCGCCTTTTTATTGGCAAGTTCCTTACGGAAAATTGGGCACGAGATATTATTTGCCGTATGGTCCCCACCACAGTTTGCGCAGGTCGGCGGCTCCTCCTTTGGTCTCGGGCACTCTCTAGCCAAATGCCCTCCTCCGCAGCGCACACAGCGCTGGGGGCGGTGGCAGTTATGGCTGGAGCGCCGAAACTATTGACATCGGTGACATTGTGCGGGGCCCTTTTGGCCCCGCCAGGCCTCAATCTTGATTCCCGGCATGTACAGCAGCTCTGTAATGCTGTAGATGTCCGGGACGGTGTTGGGGGTCCTCTTGAAGATGCCCAGGAATATGCATCCGGGCCTGCCTGCTCGGGCCCTGATGGGCCGGATATATTCGGGCTCGAAGCCCCGAGTTCTAAACTCATTCGCAATCTCCTCAGGGGATGTGTCCACCGGGAGACCACGAATGGCTATATTCGGATATATTCGGGCTCGAAGCCCAGAGTTCTAAACTCATCCGCAATCTCCTCAGGGGTTATGTCCACCGGGAGACCGGGTTGTCCTCACCGTCGATTTCCATAGTGGAAAACGCGGGAGCATCCTGGGCTCAAACCGTGTGCGACTTAATCGGCGGCCATTTCTGGCCGCTGAAAAAATCGAATTTGGTTGAAGTTCCCCTCAACGGCGAATTCACGCAATTTTAGCAATTAAAACTGGTTGAATTCGGCACTTGAGAAAGTCCGTGCACTGTTGCGACACTGACACTGGCGCGTAAATACACTGGCGTGAAGATACACTAACAGGTCAAAAATGTCTCGAACACGCGACACTGACGACATTGTGACGACACGGCACGGCACGACACGGCGTCGAGCAGCGTAGCGGCAGCGAGACGATCGCCGCGCACGACGGTAGAAGCAATCAGTGGGTGGACATTATGGAACATCAACAAACTTTATTGCAATGTGCACTCCATTTTAAACTTTATTACAAGTGTTATAAGATATAATTTGAATGTAAATTTTAAATTTGTTTCAACCGGTCACAAATACCAACCTTTCAGCAACCATTTTTGTGTCGTTCGATTGGCAATTTCGTTTATGAGACAACTGACAACTACCCTCTGTTAAAATATAAATTTTTCCATCTTTGTTGTTGAGAAACACGTTGTTGAGAATTTGTTTTAAAAGTTTTACTTCTTTAATCTGCGTTTTCAAATTAGTGTACAGTTATTAATTTTACTGTTTTTAGATTTCCAGTAAATCATTGGACGTTTTAATGCCATTAACTTACTGCCTTATTCATAAAAAGTAGTTAAATAACCTCCTAAACATTGCTTAACTAATCATTTGATTAAGCCTTAAACATTGTTTAAAAATTTGGTATTCATAAAATACATTTTGACAATGCTTAGTTAAATACTGTTTAACTTGGTAGGTTTTGGTAGAAATGTGGCTGTATGCGTATTTCTTTTGCTAAAAGTGAATTAAACAATTGTCATCCGTTGTCAACATCGTTGTTTCCATAGTGATTATATTCTCTTTGGTTTCCATGTTGTTTCTGAATACAGTGTCGGACGTCAATGACCTCTTGCTAAAGAGTATTTATATTTCTTGTCTATAACTATCTACCTGCTAATGTGCTGGACCTGGGCTATGTAACTTGTTGGCGGTTTTTAAACAATGATGTCAAAGTTCAGTACTACTAGTATTGTACGACAATAAAATTAAATTTATTAGAGTAAATAAAAGTTGATGCAACATAGTCACAAAACATTTGAGCTGATACACTGAATTTCAAAAATAGGTAATGATTTTAATGCATCTACATTATGTTACTAAGCTAAATGTAAAATGATGTCATTTCTGTAATATTTTCCCCCGTGTTGATTCAAGTTCCTTTGTAGAGTAGACCATCTCCCTTCCTTTTAGACAGCGCGTAAAAAACGAGCATAGCCTTACCGTCACTAGCACCGTGACAACTGACTATGAGGCTGAGTTTTGCAGCGACTCACCCGGATTGGTACCATGCTACTTACCTATTCCTGCCGCCATAACGTCAGCGCTTGCTGTTGAATTGTTACGGTTCGAAGAATAAAGTAGCTAAACTTCCTTTTGCTCGGGGCTTAACATCCCAGCCTCAGGTTGGAAACTCTGTCACCATTGCCACCTTTGGTGTCTCTAGGCGGCGTGAAATTCTAACCATCAGAAAATCTGTCTACTTTTTTGCTTCCAATATTATAAAAAAATGCTCTGGAAAACTATTCTATTCTTCATAGGAGTCATTGACCGTCTCCATAATTTAAAATATTATTATATAGTCCTATATTGTTCCAAAATCCAACATATCCCGTCTAAATTTGTCCAAACTTCAACGAAATCAAAATATTTCAATATTATAGAATAATATAATAGAATGCATATATTATAGAAAATTCATAAGAATACACCCATATTGAATGGCTATTTGTTGCATTTTGTCATTGCATATAAAATCAGCTGTTTGAAATTTAGTCAGCCATTTTGTTGTTTAAGGTTTTAAACAAGGGTCCGAGGTTGTTTAAAGTGACAGCTATTTAAGAGTATATTTAAACAAATAATTAACTCTAAATAGCGTTTATGAATAAACATTTTTTTAAACATTATTTAAATTGGTGATTAAAAGTTAAACAACGTTTATGAATAAGCCTGTTAGTGTCTTTTTAGTGTTATTGTGTTTTGATCTTGTGTGCAATAAAACATTTTCATGCTTGTTCCGTTAAGTTTAAAGAAGATTAAGATTTACGTGTTTATATTAAAATAACATAGCATAGCCACTTTGCAAAATGAATGTCAATGTAATGTAATGGACAACGTCTGTTGAAATATTCAAAACATTGTTCGTTTTAAAGATGAAGTATGTAATGGTGTCTTTATTACATTTACCGTGGGCACCCTGTACACAAATACCAAAATTAATGAAACTCAGACTCAGAATTACAGTACTATGTTACTTATCGTTCAAACCTGATCCTACAAATTTGTGCCTCGTCGATAAACGATAAAAGTTGTAAGGTTTACGTCGTAAAATTTAGGTTTGCGTGTATCGTAAGGTAAGTGGTGCAGTGGTACTTGTGAAATTTACTATGATAAAATTTTGTAATCATGACAAATAATAGTCTGCAGTTAATGGTAAAATTCTAGTGTTAATTATTAAACATGTAATCAAAAAATCGACTTTTATTTATTATCTTTATTAAGTCATGCTTGTACCAGTAAATCTGGTCGTAATATTTCGATATTGGAAATTTGATAATACTGAGCTGTGAGGGCTATTTTTATCGAAAAAAAGCGACTTGCATTTGTCGTAAATAATTATCGACGTGTCCCATCACTATCCAATGTCAATTATGACAGCTTGTCCGTGGGGCCAACATTGTACAGTTTATGATTACGCTACAATATTGTGTGGTTGGTGTTATTTGTCGTTTATTTCAGAGCTGAACGAAATATAGGTATTGTCGTCTCTTAGAACGTAGTAGTGATTATATAATATATACCCTTTGGAAGCAATTCTGAGCTCAGGAGTGGCGAGCGCTTGCTTTTATAGCATTCGTCCCCGCTGCCACACAAGTAGAAGGGATGAATCACGTTTTTTGCGTAGCGGCCAGGTGGCGCTCTGCTCTGTTTAATTATGCCGCACTACTACATAAGTAGAAGGAATGAGTCAGGTTGTTTACCGACCGGCTGGCACTCTGTGCAGGTAATTAAACACCAGCGCCGACAAATTTTGTGTATGAAATGTTTATATTGCAATAAATAACTATCTATATCAACGAAAGTACCTACAGTTATTATAACGTTTTGAGATTATTTTTGACTTATAATTTAAAAGTCCTACATTTAAATATGTATTTGTCTGAACTTTTCCCAAATACACTTGTTTACACTTTTTCAGCTTATGTAAGATATTGCTTACATTAGTGAAAACTGAATAGGGGTCACAATCATTCAATCATTAGTGCCCACTGCTATAATGGCATAATTCTTGTTACACAAACTCGAAAAGTCTTTAAAACTATACACAATTTCTGATGAATTGGCATTGGGCTTAACCGTTGATACAACAGAGTATTTTCTCCTAATAACATTTTGTTATATAATTCACGCACTCTCTGGTCACATAAAATCAAAATCCGTTCTCTTGTTTTTTGATATTGTTTTATTTTGTTTTCCGGTTTAGTTTTTGCCAGATTCCGGATTGGTTGTTGACCAGAGTGAACAATTTTCTTTTGAGATGAATTTTTTGCTTGAGAAACTAAACCGATACATGAGCTGTCGAGAATATTATTACGTTTTTTTACAGACTCTAACAACTTATTTTTTGGAGTTGATCCCCTAGTTTTGTTACATGGAGTTTCATTTGTAGGAGGTGTACTCGTAGCTACTTGCTTAATAATTGTAATATTTTTGCTCTGTTCTTAATTGACCTTACGGAGGGAATTATTTTCCAAAATTAAATTCTCAATTTCCCGATAAGCACTTTCCAATTGACATTTTAATAAACTTATCTCCTCTTGTAATTCTTTAGTATGGCTATCGCTTAAAATTGATAAATCCGGTAAACTTCGTACTAAAAAAAAGTATATTTACGCCCATATCCCCAAAGAGGTAGGCACCAGGGCATCCACGACTAGCCGAAGACACTAAGTCCAGGTAAGGTGGCAAGCCTATCGCCGACCGGGCACATATCCAACCCGAGCAACATTTTGTTTTATTAGAAAATTGGAATAACCAAATTTTCATTTTTGTTGCCCGACCTGGGATTCGAACCCGGAACCTCATGCAGTCAAGTCCAACACCTGAAGCGCTAGACCACAGAGACGATTAGTACTTCGTACTTAAATACTCTGAAGACGTTTCGAATATTTTTTTTTATTCAGTTGACACAGTACTCCTTCTTAACGTCGACACGTCTTTCAAAGGTAGGATTCATTTTCTATTATAGTATTTACGTTGAACAGAAGTTATAAATCTCCGGGTTAATGATTTGAAATTTTTCTTTTTTTTTGAAATTTTCTTTTTTTAAAATTTTCAATAGTAAAACTAACACTTAAACATTTTTTTTGTATAAATTTTGCTTACAATTGAAACAGCTGGTCGAATTCACTTTCGACAGATCGAGTGTGTTGAGCTACATTCGGTACCGTGATGCGCGGAACCATATTCCTTTTGACCCTACATTAACAAAGTTTAAAGTTATATAAAATTATATTGACTTAAAAGAAAGTTTAGCTGTATTTGCCGTTGACAAAATTTTACAAGAGCATAGACATTCAGTTTTACAATTACCACCATATCATTCTGATTTTAAAGCCATCGAGAATATTTGGTCCCAAATAAAGGGGCACGTAGTAAAAAAATGTTGTCATGAATGTAACCCGGGTAAAAGAACTTATATTAGAAAAAGTTAACATGATAGGACCCGACGAATGGAAGAAAGTAAGTGATCATGGTATCAAGTGTGAGGATGAGTGCCGAAAATTTGAGATTGTGTTTGATAACCATTCGAATAGATCCATTTTAAACATTGGTTTCAGCAGCGACAGCAACGATTCTGAGTCTAAAATGTCGGGTATAGAAGTCATATCAAATCCTGATTAACTGATAAATTTATATTAATTTATTAATTTTGTTTTATTAAAAAAAGTATTCTACTTAGGTACTGGTGTAAAATCTTATTTAGTTAGTGCAACCGATTTATCTTAATTCGATTTTCTTTAATCTGGGGTTTTCATTTGAGTATCAGCTGATGGCAAGAAACACGGCATACTTTTATTTTAAATTGGATTTAGCGACATATACACAGCAATACTGTTTTAGTTCCTTGTATTTAAAGAATGCACATTACATTTTTTTTAATGAACTTATAATGAGTTTTCAAAATTATACTAGAACGTTACAGTGAAAACATAAACTTGTTTAATTTTTCTCTGAGGACACTCTTGGGCCTAGGTTATAAAACTCTCTTTTTAAAACAAAATACAGTTTTTGCTTAGGCAGAATTGCGCCAGAGAAAAATTCCGTACAAAGTGATGCTGTGAAAATATGTGATGCTAAAGTATTCAATACTAGTGGTGTCAATATCATTTCTGTCTCATTTTTTTAAAGCGTATGCTGCTGTGTTCAATCTATTTGCAAAGTTTGTCATGTGCGAGCCCCATCCTAATTTCTTATCGATAGTGGTTACTAACAAAGGTGGCGGAAGAAAGGTTCTCGAGTACGAAGTGCTGGACTCGCTGCATCTAAGCATCTAAGCGGCTGGAGACCGTCATTTGTGAGCAGTGGACGTCCTCCGGCTGAGGATTGTCATGTGGTGGATTCTACTACGTCCAACTTGTTCCTAATAAGTTGTACATTGGCATCAACCTGCCTTAAATTAGACATTTTGGTTTTTTGGTTGTCAACAAATCGCGCCCAATTTTGGGAGTACGATTTGGGAGTAAGTAAAAAGTAGGATTGTTTCTCAAGCTTGAACTGAATTATATACAATACTCGTGATCTGGTCGGAGAGGTTGAACGGTGGGAACGGTTGCTAGGCTCGTCACATTGAAGCTACTTAGGATCAAGTCCTGTGGCCAAATGTTTAATTCCTTTCTTTACTTAAGAGCATTCGTCAGCTTGAGACAAAAGGGTACAAGTTCAAATTTTGAATGGGGCGAAATTTTTCTGTCTATAAAATTTGAAGAAATTTAACCCAAGAACAGAACGTAAAATTAAAAGGGTTTTTCCTATTTTCAAAGCAATTTTCCCGGTTTTTTTTGTTACGGATGTTCTTGTGGCGATGAACAAGACGAAAAAAAGAATTAGCAGAATTGGTCCATCCCCATCCATTCAGGCTCGATGCGATGACCACGCGAAATGGTGATTCATTTTTATGTGTATAAATATAAAAAAATGGATGTTATGTAGAGCCAGGATTTTTATTTCGATAAATTTTAAAATATACTGAATTGAAGTTAAAGATTAATCGTAGCCCCCTTAAATCAACAATCTAGGTCTCTTAACTCCCTCTCTAGGCCTCCAGCGCCTATAAGTTGGCGTTTTCGTGCACTTTTGAAAAGACTGACTTAAGCTTGTTAAGCTTTCTAGGTTAGCTCCCATTGACACAATAACTTTTATTTTTATTTTGAAAACGTCAGCAGTGCAATCTCGCATTTTCCAAATATCAGGATGTGTAAAATAATCGGGGGCTGATTATTGAATAAAGATCGAATAAAGACAAAACCGCTAGGTTATTGTAAGAAGTTGATGCCAAGTGAAGACTAAGGAATGTGTTGGAAAATCTAGAAGAATCGTGACAATTGGTATTCGATACACTTTGTCCACCACTGGACTTGAAGATAGGGGGTGAAGATAGGTATGTACATAATATGTAAAAAGAATGTTAAATCGAGCCACTTTTAGGCTTACAATTTTTTAACTTTTCACGCTTTCTTGTCATATCTCCTCTCTTTGTTGTTCTGAGGCACTAGAATGGTCAAAGTCCTTTAAAGGTAACCTAAATAGTAAGAAAATAATATGCAAGCAAGTAAAAAAAATATATATTTATTTTAAAAAAAACTGACTTTTGACTGTTCCACAGAATTCATTTAGCTAGCATTCTAGACCAGTTCAATGTGCAACCATAACCGACCTAATTGTTAATTAATCATAAATTTTCTAAAAATTACACTATTATTTACAAATGAAATATACAGTCGTGGTCAACTAATTAGGGACACTCTTTGATTAACCCGAATTGTGAATTTATTTTTTATTTTCCAACGAGTCTAAACCATATTCCATATCTCTTACATGTAAGTATAATTAGTCATTTATGTGCCCGATTATACAAACAATAACAACTTCTTAAACATTTAACCTCTTTACAGTATAGCTGATAGATTATCGTAGTGCTATTTGTTCAAATAATGCTGGCTGGCCATTTAATTAGGGACACTGAAATATTGCGTTCTATTTTCAAAATTTGAATCTCCATACTTTTTTACTTCTTCTCTAATTGTTTCGTGGTAGTTTTGGCGGCAATCCCGATATTTATTTTAAGTTTTGAAAAATATTTTGAAGAAAAATGGGTGAAAATAAAAGTTGCGATCCAACACTATGAAAAATTATCATGAAGTTTGTTGTCGAGCATGGTTGGCCATACCGAAGGATAGCAGAACATTTAAATTGTTCAAAAACTATGGTATACAATGCAGTGCAACATGTCAGACGCAATAACACAGATTTAAATCTGCCCAGAACAAAAAGATCGAGAAAAACAACTCCGCAAGAAGATAGAATGATAACCAGGTTAGCTAAGAAAGATCCGTTTCTAGGCTCTATTTTAATTAAACATGAAGTGTTTGGGGCAGACGAAAGAGCTGGTGTCCCAGGGAGGACCGTTCGACGATGTCTGGTGTCTCGTAGAGTGGCTCGCAAAGTACTGTTGTTGAAGAAAGAACATAGAAATGCTCGTTTGGCGTTTGCACATAAATATGGACATTGGACCTACGCCCAATGGCAACTTGTATTATTCTCTGACGAGACCAAGGTTAATTTGATTTCTTCAGATGGAAGGCAATACGTACGGCGTCCAGTAAAAGCGGAAAAAACAGGTGAAACATGGCGGTGGAAATATTAAAATGTGGGGTTCATTTTCTGGACGTGGAGTGGGACCTGTGAGGAACGTTCAGGATAACTTAGACCAACATCAATACAAGGCAATATTGGAGGAAACGATGCTTCCCTATGCTGAGGAGCATCTCCCTATTATATGGACGTTTCAGCATGATAACGACCCGAAAGATACCGCCCGTTCAGTCAAGTCGTTTCTTACCAGTCAGTCAGTATCGGTGCTAGATTGGCCAGCAAATAGCCCGGACCTTAACCCAATCGAGCACCTTTGGCACAAAATCAAGAAAACAGTAGCCACTTATCGTACCACAACTTTAGATAAACTTAATGAAGCTTTTTGTGAGGCATGGGTAAACATTCCTGTCGAAACATGCCAGAAACTGATAATGTCTATGCCACATCGGTGTCAAGCGGTAATTACTAACAAAGGTTTTGCTACTGGGTACTGATTTTACACGTAATGAAATGGAGCTGTTAAAGATATTGTAATACTGCAGATTATTAGTTTTGTTTAGCTTTATTTTTCATTATAGTTTACTGTCCTTTATTAAATGTCCAGCTACAGAATTACACCTTAAAATTAAATACATGTTCAACCTTTGATATTAAATACTTTTTTCTAATTATTTATTATTTTATTTACAGCCATTTAAAGCATAATAATCGGACCAAATTATGCAAATAATAGTTACTGAGTGTTTTATATTTGTATGTACATAACCGGTTATTGTTCTTCACTATCTTGCATGTCCCTAATTAGTTGACCACGACTGTATATATATCTTCCTATTGCACCTTTGATATTGAGCAGCTAAAAATTGACTAGAATAATTGGGAATGATTGGAAGTATTGACGGCAGCTGGACGGCAGCTGGACGGCAGCCGGACGGTAGACGGACGGCAGGACGGCGTCGGCTAAGGCAGGAAGGGGTCGCGGTCGCGCGGCGCCGCGTCGATGCTCAGGTAAGAGGTTTGTGTGGAGCCCGACTCCGGCGCCCATGTCAGCCATCGCGACTGCCGAAACACATCATGGCATCAAACATATTTTTTTTAAAGTTGCAACAATTAGGATGGCTTAAACACATTTTATGCAATAAGGTTTGCTTGTAATTAGTGTCATTGTTGGCCTACAACCTGTTCAAGCGTTGACTAGAACCGTTTATATGTTGTCTGAATGAATTACTCATTTAGTATACCTGTAATAATTAGATGAGAATAAGTAATAATTAGGTACTTTTACTTGCCTACTTTTTATTTAGTTTACAGAAGCGAGAGATCGCTGTTAGAAAATGAATGAAAGTAGGATAAATGAGGTCGTAAAAACAATGCTATGGAAAATCTTTAGTGTTATGTTCGCCGAATGCGCCCGCAACAGTGAAATAAGAGAGAGAGAGAGATGAGTATTAAGAAAACTGGTTGTGTAAAAATAGAAAAGGACATGCCATGTGGAAAGAATGTCAGTTGAAAGATTTACAAAACAGATATACAATGCCAATGTTGTTGGGTGTAAGTACTAAGGAGACCTAGATTGTCATTCCACGGTCATAAGACTCGGGTTTTATCTGATAGTGGGTGTGGAGTTTCTCCGAAACTGGCGTGTTTGTATGAATATAGGAGAATTCAAATCCCCGTGTTGGTCCGGGTCATATATGTGGAATAAGCACCTAGCCCACTGCCATGCGACTCGTAAAATTTGAACATAGCTTAAACGTTTCATACCTGCCAGACCGCCGGCGATAAAGTGCTCTGAAGCAATTCGTCCGAGTAGGGATCCACAACCTTACCTATCACTACCGCCATAAAAACATATACCGGTCCGGTAAGTAAGAAAGCCGGTGGACTTGCATAACGAGCCAAATACAATTCCTTGCAAGGGACTTGGCGTGAAGATAGGAGAAAAGCAGTCATTACTATAAATAATAAGATTTAATTGTGTACGTTCTGAGACATGTACATGTTTTTCCCACGTTGGTCCAGCCTTCTTTGCAGAATAGACAAACTGTCTTCCTACCAGGCAGCTTGTAAAAGGTGAGCATAGGCTTATCGTCACTAAAACCGAGGCTTCTGACTAGGGAGTTCCGCAGCGACTCGCCCGGATATCACCGCCTTACCTATTCCTGCCGCCATAACGTCAGTGCTTGCTGTTGACGTATTCCGGTTAGAAAGATAAGGTAGCCGGTAAAATAACTTTTGCTCGAGGCCTAACATCCCAGCTTCACGTTGGCAACGCACCACTATCCACTTTGGTGTCTCTCGGCGGCGTGAATTTCTTACCATCAGGAAATCCGTATGCTTGTTTGCCTTCCAATATCAAACAAGAAATGCACTCAAATACACTTTGTGTCTTTCTGTCGTTGTGCGTGTAGAGACGTTTGGGATTACCTCCGCGAGCTCGCGCGGCCCTCGCCAGGGCGGTTCGTCTTCCAGCATAAGGGTGTCGAAGGCCTCGTGCGGGCAGGGCGTGAGGAGGGTCGGCTCCTCGGCCAGCAGCGAAGCCAGCTCGGACGCGGCGGGCCGCAATCGCCATTCGCGTTGCCAACACGAATGGATCAAGTTTTCCCTGGAAAGCAATATCTTTACAATATACGCTAATGTTGAATGCAATCAGAGAACTCGAATCGCTTAAGTAGTATTAGGGATTTGCATGTTTTGATCATCGATGTGCTTTCGGATGTGAAGAAACGTAAACTACGAGCTACCTACTCTTCGACAAACTTCAATTAGATACAGATGACACCAGCCATCTATAGTATAGTATAGTTGTGGCAATAGTTACATCCCAGTGATCTTTTGCAATAAAAATGAATCCTAAATTCGCGTGGAATACTTTTTTTAAGAGGAAATGTTTTATATGAAACAAGACAAGAAAAATTGGAAAAACAATGCTTTAATCTATATAAACTTTTAATGTAAAGCTATACGAAGTTCGTCGAGTCGGCTAGTTAACAATAAATTTAATGAAAATTGTGAGGGCCGTTTCCGAGATTTAGAATTTATAACAACTGCTCGTTTTGTCTTGATGTGTTTTCTTTTTATTTTAGGTACCGTAGCTGAAGTATTTAAGTTAATGTTTTTTTGAAATTTTGTTTTGTAAATTCTAGTGAGTTAGTCCAATAAATACATTCTTTCTAATAGTTTTGCGAATTGATTTCCAAAGTCTGCGTAACTAACATGGAACTGATGTCATTTCCAAATATTGCCGCCTCGCTCTAGCGTACCGACCTCTCTTTCTAAAAGTCGCGTGATATCAGTTAAAAGAGTCAAAATGAAAGGAAAGCCTAGCGGCTGAACCCACTAGAGCGACTCAGCGATATTTTGAAATACATCAGTTATTGTTAGGCGTGTCGCTTAGTGGTTTATTTTTAAATGCTGATATCCTTTCTTTGTAACGTGTTTGAAAGCTATGACCTGTTTGAATACTTGTTAAGTAAACAGGACAAAAAATATTCTACAATGTTTCTGGGAATAAGTAGTATCTGCCAGCAAAATTCTGTCACGGTTGCTTTACTAGATTAGATGTTAATCGCAACTGGAAAACAACAACAACATACAAAGAGATAGACAAAAATTCTGAATTCACTCTTCTAGATATATTATATGTGGAGACAGACATAAGCTCCACCACCCGAGCAAAGTCGGGTCGGGTCACTAAGCTATGCTATAATATGATGAACTTACAATTGTGGTTTGAGCCCGGACGGGAGGTCGAGCGTCTTTCCGCCCTTTACCCGCGCGAGTACCTCGCTGTTGCCCAGTCCCTGGAATGGCGTCGCTCCGAACGAGATGATCTCGTAGAGCAGAACGCCGAAGGACCAGACGTCGGAGGCGGGCGAGAATACGCCCAGTGCTAAGCTCTCGGGCGCCATCCAACGAACCGGCAACATGCCCTTGCGGCTAAACCGGTAGTAGTCGTTCTCGAAGACAATACGCGTCATGCCAAAGTCAGCCAGCTTGACGCGACGGTTGGCACTGACCAGACAGTTGCGCGCCGCTACGTCGCGGTGCACATACCGCTGGGCCGCGAGGTAGGAGAGCGCGCGGGCCACGTCCAGGGCGAACGCCGTCAGACGGCGCGCCGACAGAGCCTCGCCGGCCGCCGCCGCGACGTGCCGTCTCGCCAGGAGGTAGCTCTTCAGGTCGCCGTGCAGCATCAGCTCCATCACCGTGTACAGCGGCTCCGACTTAGTCACAACGCCGATAAGGCGCACCACGTTTTCGTGATCGAATCGCTTCATTGCCTCCGCTTCCGAAAGGAAATCCAATTTCTCGTCGGTACGCGCACCCGCCTTGAGTGTCTTCACCGCGACCGGTGTCCAGTCGTCGCCGTCGCCGAGTCGCGCGTTGCCGCCGTACACGGTGCCGAACGCTCCAACACCGATCTTGCGGTTTATGGCGATGCGTTCGCGAGGCAGCTCCCAGCGGTCGAGCCCGACGGCCTTGGGCACGAGCGCGTGCAGACCGAGCGTCTCAAGACGGCGACGATAGGAGGCAGCGGCGCGACGACGACACAGCGCGGCGGCGGCGGCGGCCACGACACCGGCGCCCGTCAGCAACACGGTGGCGAGGACGGCCCAGGCGCCGGCGCAACCGACGCGCAGGCCGTCGGCTAGAGCCGGCAGCGCGCAAGGCTCTCCGTCGCCCGGCACGGCGCCGGCCGGCCACCGCAGCGCGCCGTCCCTCAGCCGCAACTGGCCGCGTTGCCAACGGCCGACCCTCAGCCGCTCGCCGCCCTTCCACTGCAACAGCGCCACAGCGTCGCGGCGCGCGTACACCGCACCCGTCTCGGAACCCACATCCTCCCACTCGAACGTGCCCGTGATCCCCACGAACGGACGGCTCGTCGCGTTCTTTAATAGTGACCTGTGTGGAAACATGTAAACATTATTATATATATATTATTTACGCTATGGATAACATTACGATATCATCCATAATTTTAGAAATGATGCAGTATGTTGTAATATTAGTACATAAATATTGTCCACGTTTTAACGTTTCTTTGAAGTCGTTCCTTCAAATAAGTCTTCAGGCCACCTCTAGGATCCGGACGCGACTTACAATCAAATGCACAACAGCTGATGAAACCACCTGAAGCTTAACCTGCAGCTGCGCTTTGCCACGCGCCACACACACATGGAATTACTGTGTTTCTACGAACCTCTACAACTGTCCATTTTTTATTGTATATAAAGTAAAGTTCAAAATAAAATAGCAGAGCACAACATACCTCGATTGAGTCTCACTTGTACGCACCACCAATTGTACTTACGACCCTTACGCCTACTCTACACACACTTCACTTCGTGGCCAAGACACCTTTAGACGTCATACGTAACCAATGGTCAGAGCATTAGAAAGGGTAAAGGTTCAATTCCTATCTAATAGCGATTTTTTTCTTTAAAATTTATAGAATTCGAGTCTTGACTACACTATAGGGCTAGTATTCCTATCCTCATATGTGCAGAATACAGTCTACAGGCCCAGAGAAATTATGGTAACCAGATTGAGTATGTTCTCAAAAACAAATCATATTTTTAACATTTTATTACTACAAAAATTTGATTTTTTCGTTGGCTTCTAATAATGATACAGACCCCGATTATAAAAAATACATTGATTTTAAATTTAATTTGCGATAAAGCTATGCTCATAAAATAAAAGTGTTGTGGTGAATTTGGTAATAAATAAGTTCAAAGAGCATTTTATAAAAAAAAATACAACGTTTGAGAGGTGATGCTTTTCGGGCTGAGCACTCTGCCCGGCCCACAAAGCTCGGTGAAGTTGCAAAAAATCGCAAGATTAGCAACAAATTAGTCAATCAAAAAAAAGTAGAATTCTGTTGAAATTTGTAACTAAAGGTCTTTATAATTTGTGACTAAAGCAGAGTATAATAATATACCTATACAGGACTAAATGGACGACAGAAAAGAAAGTTTATTTGAGAGATGTCAAAAGGTAAAAATAATAAATCATAGACTACTACTACCATACTAATAAACATAGACTAAGTTAAAAGTAAAATTGATTTGATATTATAGAGTGTGTTCCATTGCACAGCATTCTATAAGCCTTGGCGTACATTAGTGCATGTTTCTTAGAGTACTTTACACCGTGTTTATTAATAAAACTACTACCGTCTTATTAATAAAAAAACATGGAGTAACGCACTCTTTGGTTCAAATTGGTAAAAAAGTCATTACAACATGATACAAACTATGTCAACGTAATTTTACTCCTAGCTTGTCCGTTTGTTTATGCACTGCCGTCGCTTTCTATCTCTCTTGCACTTCGAATTGTCTCTCTCTAACCACAAGCATTATGCGACAATACTTTTCATTGCTTCTTTATATATATTTAATACATATCAATCAAATTAAAGTCTGGCAAATTATTTTAAATTATTTCATATTTAAAGAACATAATAAAAAATTACAGACAATCGAAAATATTTTAAAATTTTTATTAAAAAAAAATAAAAAATTGCGTCCGCACATAATAAACAACAATAAAAATGACTGGCTATAAAAAAATTATATCGGGTAGATGAATCTAAAGGCAAAAAAATATTTTAAAGTCACGGATTTTCTCCTGTGCAGGTGAGATGCGCATTAATGAACGCAACCACTACCGCCAGCCAGGTAGCCCGGACTCGAACCGAAAGAGCAAGGAAGACAGCATATCAAAAATACAGCTGTTCTAAAATTCTCTCACGAAAACGTTGCTAGCTGCCTATACTATTAGTAATTTACATACTTAAGATCAATTTACTTGTCTAAATGTGTTTCTTTAATAAAGTTATACCTTATGTTAATATGTTTAAATTTAAGTCTTTTTAAGTAAAAAAATATCATGATCTATATACAGCATTATTGGTAATTGGACCGGATTGTTTTAAGGGGTTGTAGTGAAGGTCATTTGCTACTATTTTGTCTCTAGTACTGTATATCCAAAAGTGGACCAGTTTTGAGATAAATGATTATTTTCATTTTTTTAGAAAATCCAATCTTCCTCCTTAAAAATAAAACCGGATTTATCCTTATCATTTGATTCTCGTACAGGTGATAGAAGAAGGAGACCCTACAAGAAGGGTAGTGTTTTGTAGAATCGATAACTAACTAAACAATCGATCACAGAATCCAGTTCACGAAACAAATTACAGAAAAAGAAATAAGTTAGTCCAGTAGGGCAGGCCAGGTACAAATCTAACACCAACAAAGGGTGAAGAACTGCAGGAGATCTAGGATGGCTATGCAGGTTATTGTCGTTAGAGGAAGAACTGACGGAAGAATTGTGGTAATGCTACGTACCTATATGTTCGCAGATGGTAGACGAATCTGCTGAAGGCCAGGTAGCTATTAGTTACTGTTTATTAGTTAAGGAAATATCCTTCTATCTATCTAAGTTTACCTTTTTAAGATACAGGGTCTAATATTTCTGGCATACCAAAATGGTGTGTTAAGCAGCGCATACTAATGCATTGTGACTGCAAGTTATATGCGGCCAACGATAACGAGATAAAGACTTACGAAATCTGTTACTTAACAATAACTTTTGACCTTGGGAGAAATTTAAAATGGCCTAAGCGATATCAAACAACTAGTAATTAGAGAATTATTTTTTTAAAGACATTTTAGCGTAGCTGTAAACAATAGTAAGTTAATCGACCTAGATACTAATTTGTGGATCAAAGAGCATAAAGTCTATCGGCGCAGTAAAATGTCAGTAGTCATCTACATGCGTAAAATAATTACTTGTTCAATTAAAGGAAATCACGCGTCAACTTACTTTCAAAGAGGTACCGGAGAATACCATCTATCATCACATTGAGACCGCAGGAGCTTCCGTGTACACACGAGCTAGGAAGCTGTCAACTTGCAGGTACAATAAGGTTAAAAAGGAATTTCAGCTTATGCAGGAGCTAGGAATAACAGTCCACTACATATAGTACCTAAAAATAATGGCGATATTCTTGCGGAGACTATAGGACGCTTAATGCAATAACAGAACCGGATACCACAGGCTGTTTTTAGTCTTTAGGACGTCATCGAATCGAACATCGTCATCGATCGTTGACGTAGCAACAGTACGTACCGAGTGAAGTGAGGGTCGTGCAGGTCCGAAGACGGCGGAGTCGCGATGACGAAGGGGGCAAGCGTAGCGGCCCACAGCCGCAGCGCGTCGTACAGCACGGCCGCCGCGGGGTCCGGCCCGGGCGGGGGGGCCCCAGGCGGGGGGGCCTCAAGTGGGGGGGCCTCGGGCCGGGGGGGCCCGCACTCCACGCACACCCACGAGCGCCGCTGCCCCCACCGCCTGCTCCACGCCGACACCTCTACGGCCTTATTCTTTGCGTTGGCGGCTGTCATGTTCGCTAAGTCGGTGCTATTTTCCTGCACAAATGTCACACGACACTTTACTTTGTTAATACAGATTTTAAGCGACGTAATCTTCAAAATTTTCTAAGGTCGTTTTCGGCACTCGGTAGTGTGGCTCGGTGGCTTTGTTCTTGGGGTCATAATACCAGAAACGCACATGTTCAGATAAAAATGTTCACATTAAACATACAAGCAACTTCTGAAACGCCACTGAAAGGAGGACAGCGGAGCTCACATATGAGTACGTCCTGATGTTTCACCAATAAAAGATGCTGCATCCACAATTTACACGGATGGAATACAAAGATTTTTGTATGAATGTGTGTGTCGGTGTAACTTGTATATATACTCAAGATTTCTCTCAATAAATCAGATTAGAACCTTGGTTCTTGTCTCATTTACCATCCCCTCAAAGCGGCGAAGACACCTTCAAGTCCTTAATTGGTCAAGTGAGCCTGCTTGATCTGCTTTGAGAATATCACCACATCCTACCCGTAGGGTTCCGTCTGCTACCGTAGGTCTATTGGTACAGACATCCCGCACTTATCTATATAAGTATATTTTAAACCTTATGTTAGGGCTAGGGTTGGTAGGCATCTAGGGCCTTAGGGACATAGGGTGTTAGGTCTTTAGGGTCTCCTGACATAGGGTATTCTGTTCCGTATCACCAATCCTCATGGTGGTCGGTTCAATTTTTTTATACATATTATAATTGCTTTTATTTCTAGTAGGTACCTATTTATCTAGTACCTCTTTATACGACTAAAGTCGCTTCCGTTCAAATTTAACGTAACGCCTTCATTTTAAAAAGCGATTAGCTGCCGCGACACGCTCGCTTTGCTCGCTCGGGTCGTGCTTTCTTTTATGTTCTAGCCTAACCAAACCAAACCATACCTAAACCTTTTAATCACTTAGTATAAAACGAATTTATGTACTTTTTCTAGAAGTTATTTTGATGGTAAAAGATGTTATGGCTTGTGATAATACTTGTTATATACTGACAGGCACGGGGTCCTGCAGCCAAGGCAGCGCGAAGTGAAAGGCGGCGCTGAGATGTCCTTCGGCGACCTCCAGCAGCTGGGGCGCGGTGCAGCGCTCCCCTCGGCGGGGCAGCAGCCAGTGGTGCCCCAGCGTCGCCGGCAGCAGCCAGACGGCGCCCCTCGCCGGCACCAGCCCCGCCTCGCGGCCCGCACACAACGCCGCCCGCACCGCCCGCGCCTCCTCCGACACCACCGCCACGATCCGCGCGCGCGACGCGCTCGCCCGCGCCCCCCACTAACATTGTTCGTGTACATCAATAAAGGGGTGGGAACATTCGTTAGGCTTGCCACATTCTGTCCATCACGATACAGCAGTTACACAGATTCCGCGGAATTTGCAAAACAAAGGCTTATATCTGTTTGGATTTCCGCAAAGTAATGCCTGATTTAATAAACTAGCATGTATGGGAGTCAAGCCCGAAACAGACTGGAAAGTATGTACCTATCGGACTAAAACGTAGATGGAAACTGGATGTAACGAAAAAGGCATGTGAAAGTGCAAATATGTACAATGAAGTGCAATGAATGATGAGGCATGGTGGGATAAGAAGATGAAAGTCCCCGTTGAAAACAAGAAGAAAGGCTGGCTAGACTATGATTATGTTAACAATTAAATGATATGATAGCCGAGTAGAAGAAAAGAATATACTCGTACAGTTGTTGCAAGAATACCACCAACACTAAACGTTGAAAGAGAAGCGCGACACAGAATCGTTAAACTGAAGAGAGGCTCGCAAACAATTTCGAAACAAGCACCAAACACTTCATAAGGGAGATAAAGAAGTATTGGGGTTTCCCGTCTGCCCCCAGAATGAATAGAATTAAGTGGTGATATTCTTTCAAACACAGATGACGTGTCAAAATGGTAGAGTGAAATGTTTACGAATATGTCCGGGATACTTCAGCTGGGTCTGAGTCCTAAAATGACTCAGATATAGCAGAAACATGCGATGGAATTGTTGTGGAAGATAAGTTCCTAACTACCAATTCATAATAATATTAAAGATTGTAAAGCTTGTATGAAATATGGTAAAACTGCGGGATTAGATTTTGTTACAGTTAAGATGATCAAGCTCGGTGTTTCTGTCGTTCGGGATTCTTTCTGGGTCCTTTGTAATAAATGTTGACGCATCGGCATTACAGACAGTACACGAAGATTGGCTGCATGTGATCATTGTGCCTTTGTATAAAGGCAAGGGTTCAAACATAAATTGTACTAGTTGAAGCGCCACCAGTTTGGTTAGTTTAGCAATAAAAGTGTAATCGATAGCAGGATGCAAGGAATGTTCAATGGAATATTGTAGGAGACTTAAGACGGTTACAGGTTTTTTTTTTTAAATCTAATGTTTTGAAGGGGTTTTGTTAACAAACCCATCGTACCCAATCACACTTTTGTCTCGTATTACAATATGAAAAATATTTGAAAGAAACAAAAAATAAATAGGTATTTAACATTTATACTACACCTAAATGTGACTGGTAAACTAGGTGATTTTTTTTGCCAATTCGTTATTGGACCTGAAAAAGTTCCCTATTTTAAACCTACACTTTTATGGTTTATCTTAAATTCTTGCACCAGTAACATTCTACCAGGTTTCAAGTGTGGAAAATGATGTACAGATCAGGCATTTTCGTTCTTCAACATCGTAAAGAAGCATCTGGTTGAAGGGCAGAGGGTTATCTGTGGTTTTCTGGATTGCTAAAAGGCATTTGATAGGAGCTATGGGACATTTTACGGCATTATGGGATAGACGAGTCAATACTGCGTGCTGTGCATTCTATGTATTTTGATTGTAAAGCGTGTGCACGGGTGGACAGCAATATATTATAGCCTTGGTTCAATGTTAAAATTGGTGTCAAACGGGCTGTTTGTTCTCGGTAGCTTGTTTTATGTATTTGGCCAATTGCTATCAAAAATGAATGATTGAAAGTAGGAATGAGTATGGGTGACCAAATAGTGAACAGCAGGGACCGGACTGGTAAGCCGTTTAGGTGTTTTTGAACGGGTTTTACGAAAAGGTTTTCTTACCATACCCTTTCCTCGCGAAAACCCTATCAAAAGGGTTTTGTAAGCGCTATATTTTAAAGGTTACAACCTCTTACCCTAACTAAAAAGGTTACCTCTTAAAGTGTTATGCAATTTAAATCTGTATGTGCAATGCGTACGAACTAAAATCGCTTAAGACGTGTCGCAGCGGCTGCGGCGTTGCCAAACCGACTTACTCCGCGCGTTGCTTTTTCTTTAAAATAAAACGCAGATAAGCATAATTTCAATTTAGTTGGTTTTGACTTATTTTATAATTTTCAATACAGATCTTTTATTGCCCTTTCTTAGCTTACATCAAAAATTCTTTCAATACTCTCTCTCCGATCTCACTATTGAGAATGTCAATTGCGACTGTAACGTCGCAAATATTCCGTGCCGGTATGGTTTCTGGCGCACTTATCTCACTTTTTCGGGTTATCGGAATTACCCAACTTTTGCTTCAACTTGTGTGCTGAACAAGCACAATGTTACCTGAAATTCTTACATCCTTATCACTTCCTTTCCTCCTTTCTTTTTCATCACTGTGACCA
>NJDC01001596.1:25753-59842 GCA_002245475.1 Calephelis virginiensis
TAGGATAAGCACAGAATTACACAAAGCTATCCAGCACCCTGACCTTAACCGTTATGAAATAGCTTACACAATACTCCGACTGCAGTACAGTATTCCTTGGATAAACTCTCATTTTTACAGCAGTGGTGTACCTTTAATATCTGTTTAAAACATTACCGAGACAAAAAATGTCATTCATATTGTTCAGCACAATGTTACCTGAAATTCTTACATCCTTATCACTTCCTTTCCTCCTTTCTTTTTCATCACTGTGACCACTGTTGGCAGCTCAGTTGATGAAGCGCTAAAAACTGACAATCATCTCTATGACTACTTTCTCATTTATACACATTTCCTCATTCATTGATGTTAACCATTGGAGACATTTGTTCAAATACAATATAAATAAGCACGCTGATAAGAACAAACTGTCCTACTTGATGCTAATGTTAACAACTAACCAAAGTGGTGCTACCACTCGTCTAAATATTCGGAAAGACTTTGGTACCTCAAATATTTCCTCGAGATCCACAAAATCACAGAAAACTCTCTAGGCCACTTGCGGCGCAAAAACACTTGATCCAAACATCCTGTTATCGGCCTGAGCTTTCTGTAATATTCCATTAGATACCCCTTGCATCCTCCTGTTTGCCCGTACACTTTTGTTGCTCAAATTGATGACCAAGTTAGAGGTGCAGTCTATGCTTAAACTCTCGCTTTTGACACAATGATCGCACGCCATCTGTCTTCGGGGAGGTACTTCGAGTTTTATTACAAAGAATCCAGAAAGACCATTACTTTGTTCTTTTCCAAAGTAATGATATTTGTAAGAGACTCAGACAGAACGGAGAATGAAATTGTATATCTTTTAGCAATGATGGAAGGTATACTGCAGATATAGAAAGTAGAATGTGTGCAGGCAACAGTGTGAATGGAGCGATGGGTAAGATATTTCAGAACGAGGTTTTGAGTTACGGTGCTTTGCATATTCCAACGTAGTTTATTTAATTCAGTTGAGTGTGTCAGAAAAAGCCTGAAAATTCAATAAAAGAGGCCGAAATGTGAGCGCTAGGAAAATCTGTATTTTGTGGCGTTACGCACAATGAGTGCATTCGTAACAATGAGAACTGAGAAAGAGTGGGTTTGAAAGAAAGTGTTATAAAAATGAGAAAGGGCATGCTCCGTTTGTTCGGTTATGTCGAAAGGTTGGCAGATGAAAGATAGGCAATGTCAGTATTGTCTTCACTTGCGAAAGTGGATGGAAGCAGGTAATCGGGAAGTACAGTACTCGGTGTTGACATTTCACTATCATATTGATTGGATTGTTTCTGAGTGTTGTGTAATGAGTCTCCAAAACCACACCGGTCTTAGTATGAATACAGTAATGACTGAAGTAGAAGCTAGGCAAGTCTGTAAAGATCGTGAAACGTGACACTCGATACTCTGTGCCTACTATGTGAAAATAATTTAAGGACTCAAAAAGAGTCACCAATGGCGGGACGATAAAATTTGATCATCTCAGCTATGACCATGATACTCTCTCAGCCTTTTTTATACTTCTAATCACCTTTCATCACACATCGACAACGACATAACACGCCTCCGCTATTTCTTAATTATTCAATATAAATATTTCGCGGCCTGTATAAATTCATTTATAAAAATCTCCGAAAATTTCGATCCAGCGTTTTAGCATATCATCTGTGCTCGTAAGGATATATAAGGATACCACTCGAAAATAATTCTATTAATTCTGAGGGCAAATGAACAACCTCGAGACTTCTTCATCTCTCTCCAAAAGAGTTTTGTGTTCTCCTCGAAATTGTTTTTCAGTCTGTCTTCAAGTTTCATACTCTCTTTCACGCTTCCTATTCACTAATTTTTGTTGTTATTCTAATTACAACTGTACATTTCTTTCTGTAACTTGTCATTTCGTCATTCGATTGAGAACATGATTTCATGATAGTCTAGCCAAGCTTTCTTAATTCTTTTGATGCTCTTTTTCCAAAATCAGATTTCAAAACTTTACACTACAAAGTACAAACCGTCAAACTTTTAGAGTATTTCACAAATGCTGAAGTAGTTAAAGGACAATTTTCTTATTTTTTGTATACGAAAAATAAACGGGTAGGTACTATTAGGCATGCTATTAACGTCGTAACTCGTTAAAATTTAATGCTAGTGATTTTGTGACATGGATGGCACATATTATGTGGGCGCCACGATGGTTAGCGTTGTATTATGCCAAGCGGTTACATTATGTCTATCCTAATTCTAATGTCAGCAAAACTTAAATAGTGAATTTAGTTCCTATTTTATATTTTTGGTTAAAAATGCATACACACACACACACACCTACGTTTATATATTCATGTATACATGTCTTTTCAAGCAGTAAATTCCGTACCTGTGTAAAGAGGTCATAATCAAGGTCCTCAGAGTCAGGAAGGTCAAGCGTGGCGACCAGGTCAGCCGTAGCGGCGAGCGCGCGCAGCACCGGCCGCGCTGTCGCGTCTGCCACCGCGGCCAGTCGCCGCCAGCCCAGCCGCGCCATTAGCGCTGCGAGCGCCTCGCCCACCGTCAGTGCGTTACCTGAGTCACACTATCGTTTCACTAACCAATCAATTTGGATATCATTAAGCCAAACCTACTGATTCTGGCGAGTCCTGCAGAATCCTACTATCATCCAGATACGGTTCCGGTATTACAATAACCCACAACTTACCTACTATAATCTGCCTGACAGACAAACAACTTGTTATATCCAAAGATACAAGGTAACACTTTTCTAAAATGCCGTTAAGGGTGAGCAAGGGTACCTGCGGCGAGCAGCGCCGTAGCGTGTGGAGTGGTCGGCGGCGGCAATGCGGTGTAGGCGAGGTGAGGCAGCGCGTGGGCGGGCGCGAGGCGCGCGGTGTCGGCGAAGGCGGCCGCACACGCCGGTCCCGCCACCGCTGCCAAAGCCTCGAATTCGTCCGCACTCAGTGCGTCCACCACGTACTGGTACGCGCGTGCCGCAGAGCACCGTGAATCGAACGTCTCCACCTAATAAGCGTCGCTTAAAATTAGCGCGAAATATTCTACATTTAGAAGCTTATGTGTGACGTCATAGACGTGTAAAGACGCGTCACGGTGGCTCGAAACTGCTATATGAGCGATTTAAGTTTTTAATATGTTACAAGATTCTATTTTCTTCAAGATATATCTATCGATAGCTATTGATGGATTTTTGGGTAAACTGATAATTTCGTTTGAAACTATTTTTTTTGTATTTTAATGAAAAGAATAAAATAGGAAATATTAAAATTTGGCCAAATCTTGTCAGGTCTTAAACTATTATTTATACCTAGGAACTCCTGGACTATAATCTTTTACTATCAATGCGCACCTTCCCCGTTAAATAATTATGGAGATTGTCAATTATAATCTGAATTATCAACAATTTATTCGAAAGACGGCACATTGTCTGTAGTATCTTCACGCCCATATCCACGAAGTGGTAGGCAGAGGTACAACCAAGGCACCCACGACGAATGTGGCTACATTGTCTGTTTGAAAGAATCTATCTGCTGGTGTTTCAAAGTGGCATATTGTCCTTTACTATTATCAATATTTATTAATGTAATTACTGAAGTTTTTTCTTTCTCGCAGCACATTTATACTGATGATTTAGAGCCATACGGATTTAGAGCCTTTGGCTGAACTTAACAATGTTATAAATTTATTTATTTTTATGATATTGGAAGGCAAACAAGCAGACGGGCTTCCTGATGGTAAAAAATTCACGCCGCCCAGAGACACCAAAGGTGATGTACGGGTTAGTACCGTAGAACTTGCGGATAAGCAAAATTTATTTCCACATTAATAACAGTGTCGCAATCAATCATAACGGCATCAATCGCATCGCGCTCTTATTAATTAATTTTCTTTATTTGCATTATTATCAATATATTTATAAAACTATGAAAAGAGGATTTCATCATTGAACATACGCTCCGACGGAATTTATTCCAAAAATCAAAATATTTCAATCAAAGAATTTATCAAATTTGTGTGTGTGAAAGCCATGGGTTCGAGACAACGGATTCTACCAGGGCTATTGCCGCATCATCACGTACTGAAACTCAAGTAAGATCTTTTAATTTTCTTTACTTGTTTTCAAATCACATATAATACAGTGTCTTACAAACGAGTATCAAAATAATCATGATAAGTTGTGCGATGATATTTATCAGTCTCATTCTTACTTTACTACTAAACAGTATAAACATACATTGCAATCATTTGAAAGGGTTAAAACATTGATGGGTATGAGGCGGGCTCCAACAGGTATCAAGTTACAAGATCTTAACCGTAAGTGGGTGTTCCAAGATGCCTTACAAAACTTCCAGACGAGATGGGCCGCGACAGATAGTCTACACTAGGAGCTCGACAGTGAACTTAACAGTACAAACAAACAGTTTTAAAGCTTTTTCGAAACAAGAAGCTATCTAAAACATCTTAAAAATATATATTGACAAAAAAATGGAATCAGTTACTCGTCGAGAATAATCGAACCGTGATCTGTTCTTTGAATGCATTCACAACAATCTTTCGCTATCACCCGCTCAGAAAATAGAATCCCTTAAAGGAAGAAGCTGAAAAGCTTATTTAATTTAACATTTGAAAATTAGTTCAGTTAATTACGAAATTTGTTGGCAGATCCTTAACCATAGATTCGACAAGATACTGATTTTACTCTCACTCACAAGACTTATTCAGTGTTTGCCTAATATTGAACCAAAATTATTCTTGAAATCTACAACAGCAAAATGGAAATTATGATTTTTTGAATTCTAACATTTATGATCTAAAATAATTTTTATGATCTAGAATTTTTTTGTATTTATTTTTATATTTTCGGGTTGCTTTAGAGTTTAATAAACCGTAGATAAAATCATCAAATACAATAGCTCTTTTCTTATTATGTAGTTGTAGGGAATATTGGTCCAAGAAATTATCAGTGTTTGTACTCTCAGGTTTATATATAGCACTGACATCCAAATAAAGTTTTGATATGTGCACCTATAAGTAATGATTATAATTTTCACAAAGTTCTACAAGCAGGTTATATTTAAGATTGTTGTGTATATGTAGAGACATCACAGCCTCTACTGTTATGTCTGAAGTTATTATAATGCATACATAGATATGAGATATACTAAGACTAATCATTCGATTATAAAAATGTATTGAATTTATTTCTATTTTAAGCATTAGTAATTTCTAATTAGTAACTTTAATAGTTACCAAACCTATACCAGTAGTATATTTAGTAGTTACCAATAGGTTTGTACTATCTAGTATAAACATGACATTACCAGTCTGCAAATATAGCAACCATTATAACCATGCGTCTTGTATTTTGCGTGATATAAGAATTAAAAGTTGATTTTGCCTTCATTTGTAATTACTTCGTAAATCAAAAGTACAATCGATTCCGAATCATTTCTCCAAATTCGGCTGGTAGGTACTTTAAATGTCACCCTGTACCTACACCACAAAATGTCATTTGCCTCACATGCCTCATAGCTATTGATATTAATAATTAAAACATAAGACACTAAAAACGAAACAAGACAAGACACAATTCCTGTTTAGGTATTAAAGTTAGCTTTCAGTAATTATCTAATTAAAAAAGGTAAAATACATTGAAACTGATTTGAGCTAAAAAAAAGTCTAAACAAAAGCACAAACAATGATAATTTTGACTCTGAAGTCTGATGGCATTAGATATTGCCAACTCGTTAAATTTCAGTCGCTGTGATGAATTCCAAAGGTCTTTAATATGACCATTTCAATAACGTATCCAGGACTTTGTACTAATGCAAGGGTTCGTGGCAAATTTTCAAATGAAATTGTCAACATCCATAAGCAAATAATATCTCCAAATTTAAAAAAAAATGTCTTCTCGCCCATTTCCCCCTAGGGGTAGGCAAAGACACAACCAAGGCACACCCACGACATATCCAATTCAGGACAGCGATTTTATATTCTTTGAAGTGAAAAACTTCTTTAGCGGCGTTGCGAACTTTTTTTGAAATGGGTAAAAACTTTTAAACTCGCGTTATATACATAAGACGACGCAGGGCGCTTGCGCGAATGTTCCTGTTGTCATGTTGTGTACGATAGCGCAATAAATGAATATTGTATTCTACCACATAAATGATAGTACTTTTATACTGATAATTGAAGCAATTCGTGCTAAATTATTTCCTAACCATTCCAAAATATTAAAAATGCACAATATTAATATTCAAGTTTTCACTTTTGCCGGCACTCCTCGTCGTTTTATTGTTGCCCGACGCCGGGCCGCTAGACCGAAGAGCAGACTTTTTTGCTTATTGAATAGTCGCTAATCATAGTAAGTATGACTAAACAGGCAACACCATACTTCAATTTTAATAATATTTAGAACAATAAGCATTGGCTTTTTCCAATTCACATACAAATAGAAATTAAAAAATTAAAAAAACAAATCATTTATTAAGAATAAAAACTTAAGTTCAATAATGAGATCGATGACATACGCAAAAGTATTAAACTGTGTAGTGCGTGTCTACGCCCTCCTCCAGGAATTTGACATTTAATTTACAAAAGTTACAATTTGATGACAAAAATACAGAGGTTAACCTAGTCTAAAGGTACTACTAATATCTAACCAGTGGTCTAAAGTATTATTTAAAATGAAAAGATGCGTGTGTGTGTGTGTGTGAGATAAGGATTAAGGAAGGATAAGATAAGGATTGGAGCCATTTAAAACATTGAGATTTGCATTTATGTAATGTTAAAACGAAGATATTTTACTTCTTATTGAGCTTATTATAAAGTAATGAACTAATATGATGATAATGACGACTAGCAATGCGAGTACGTCTTTTTCCAATTTTACATTCTTCGTCTGTTCTCCGCTTAGTGACACCAATATGAGGATCAAACTGCAATTGATTGTGTTTTCTCAGGACAGTTTGCATTATGAATAATTGCCTCACCTTTAGAACTTGAGATAACGATTATACATCTGCGGTTGGAAAACGAATCTGTTTGTTTAAAATAACTTTTAATATTGCCCTTTGCGATTTCTCGACACGAAACGAAATGTGACTTTACAGCGCCTCCCCAGAGTGTAATACAGTAAGTTATGACAGATTGAGCTAAGGCGTAATAAACTGACTTTTAATAGGTATTGAAAATCAACTATATGTCTTAATTTTTAAAAAAGAAAGATAAGTTTTTGGAGTCTAGAATATGATGCTTCTATACCATTCCACTATCAACTATAACACCTAAATACAACGCATTCAATTTTAATACAGTTGTCGCAGTTGTGTCCGCATTAGGGCTACATTGATAAACCCGCAACTTGAATGAAGACAGCGGCTGAGAACTGACATTAGGAGCAAAAGAAGTCAGTCTTCGAGAGATTAAGGGCTAGAAACATTTCTTAACAATCATTAATGCCGTTTCGGATAATTCATGTCTATTATAATAATTCAAGCTGGCACGTTCACAGTACTCACACTTATGTAATTTTACTATACTGGATGTTCAAAACAAAAGATTTTGATTCAAAGTGCGAGTCAACAAGGCCCCTCTTTAGAAACTGAACTTAGTTAGGCCATGCTGTATATAAAAATCGTAGCAAAAGCAAAACAATAAACTCGACCGCGCAAGATAGAGACGGGCAGATTTTTCATGATGCGACGACACGCTGTGCGCTTATTCACAGACGCTACACAAGTACAACCTGTAAATGTGTTGTACGTGCCAGCTTTTGATAACCTACCTGTACTTCAGACTACGAGTGATCATGGATTAAAAGTACAGTATCATCAGCATATGCTATCATTTCGCAGTTAGGTATTTGTAAGTTACAAAATTCATTGACGTAAATTAAAAACAGTGTAGACCCCAGGACATTAACTTGTGGGACTCCAAATCTGAAGTATTTTTCATTACTGGTTATGCCATTTATAGTATTTAAATCTATCCGTGAGATAATTGAGCAAGAAATCATGGTTAATAAAGCTATGTTAATGAGTGCAAAAATAATTTCGAATTTTTATTTGTCGAGGCAAAAGATATAGTTAAAGCATTTAAGTCATTAAAAATTAAAAATACATTAGACTTGTGGGAACATTCTATAAAAATTATTGCTTCAGTAATAAACATTGCTCGTATTACTCCTTATATAGCTATAATATTTAATTACTGTGTTTCTCGTGGAGTATTTCCTGATCTAATGAAACTTAGTAAACTTATCTTAAATCTGGAAGTGCAAGTGATCCCTCCAATTACCGACCTATCTCCATTCTACCTACCCTGAGTAAAACATTTAAAAAAATTATACTTAATCAAATGTTGTTACATTTTATTATATTAGGCTTATTTCATGATAATCAGTTTGGTTTTACAAGGGGTAGATCGACGGTCGATGCTGGTGTAGAATTATTGAAGAAAATCTATGAATGTTGGGAGGATTCACAGGATGCCCTAGGTGTATTCTGTGATTTGTCCAAGGCATTCGATTGCATTAATCATGAAACTACGCCATTATGGAATTAGAAATAAACTACTCGACCTTCTGATTTCTTACTTGAGTGGGAGAATTCAGAAGGTTGAGATTAATGGTATCAAATCGACAGGTGCTGCTGTTACAATGGGTGTGCCCCAGGGCTCCATTCTGGGGCCTTTTCTGTTCCTGTTATATATATCAATGTTTTACCATACTACACAAGTGATAAACATGGAATTGTATTGTTCGCGGATGACACTTCACTTTTTTATGTATAGTATGACGAAACGGGCACTGCATTTTCAAAAGTTGTAAACTTTTTCAATGTAAATAACCTTGTTTTGAATGAAAAAAAAAACTAAATGTATCAAATTTTCAATGCCTAATGTGAGGCAAGTAGGAACCAACATGCAACTTAATGGGAACAAGTTGGACCTTGTTGATTCCACAACGTTTTTAGGAATCACAATAGATAAAAAGTTGCAATAAGGTCTGCATGTTGAAAAGCTCGCAATAAGACTGAGCTCAGCAGGATATGCCGTTAAAAAAATGAGACAGTTAACTGATGTTGACACTGCTAGGATTGTTTATTTTAGTTATTTTTATAGCATTATGTCATATGGAATTCTTCTCTGGGGGAGTTCTGCCGATGTAAATACTATATTTGTTTTACAAAAGAGGGCCATACATGCAATTTATAACTTAGGCACAAGAGTTTCCCTTAGAGAAAAATTTAAAGAAATTAATATCCTAACTGTTACTTCTTACATAGACGTACCTATGAAAATTTAATATATGTTCAGAAGAATTTACATTCATTTAAAAGAAACTGTGATATACATAATGTAAATACGAGGAATAAAAACAATCTTGCTGTGCATGTGTCCCGTCTCCACAGAGTTAGTCATTCTTTCATGGGCCAATGTAAACAGTTTTACAATAATCTTTCCGATTTTATAAAAGACCTGCCACTAAATAAATTTAAAAAAATGTGTCAAAGTGAAATTGTATAAAAAAGGTTACTATACTGTTGCTGAATATCTGTCGGATAAGAGTGCTTGGGATTAATTGCTCCTCATACAAATCTCTTTTAGAATAAGGAAAAAAAGACAGCCCGCTGAGTTTCTTACCGGATCTTCTCAGTGTGTAGCCGCGTTCCGATCCGGTGGTAGTTTTAGTATTATATAGACTCGTCACAAGTGCCTCTTGTAAGGAGAATGTGAATAAAATATATTCTATTCTATTCTATCATGTGCAACACCTCTAATACCAATATTTTCAAGTTAGGACAGAAGAATAGGGACAGATACAGCGTCAAACGCCTTTGATAGATCAAGAATCAAGGAAGATACCAACAGTTTTTAATTTTTTATCAATTTTTTTTTATAACGGTATTGTCAATCATGCAAATCGTCATGTTAAGTTAAATGCACATAGATACAACTGAAGCATAGCTAGTTCCGGATTTCCCCCACGCTTATGTCAGGGCATCATAAAATAGTTATCTGAATGGTTCATAGGTGGCATGAGTATCAATTGTTATAGTTTATGACGTTAATTATTATAAATTAATTCATTATTAAACTGCATATATTTATTTATTTTGCGTGCGTCCGTCCGCCCGCCCGTAAGTCTGTCTGTTTGTGGCATCATAACCTGTGAACGGAGTGACTGATTTTGTTACGGGTTTTTCTGTTTAAATGCTGGTGTGATCGAAATTGTTTTTAGCTACACTAAGGATAGCTTTGATTTTTTTCAATTTTAGTGCTTTATTATTTATTGCTGTTTTAAAATGTAATATACCTAGATTCTATACTTTTTATCGTCGGTGCTTGGTGGAATTCCATTCTTGATGCAATAGAGCCCTCATGCAATGCAAATGCTTAGATGCAATAGATTTAGAGCCCTTCATTTTTGTAACAAAGGTAATAAACTCAATTCCTTAGAGGCTTTAGAAATAAATAGAAGGAAAAGGGACCCCAAATTATTAAATGATCAGGTAGATCTTAATAGTTCTCCACTGCTTAATATGTTTTTTAATGAATAGATTTTTACATACAGAAATAATTTTAAATAAATAAATAGATATCTATAGCATTCTTTAGGAGTAAGTAATTAATTTTGACATAGTTTTATTTTGCTTAATTATTTTTGACATTTCCTTTTATTTTATTATTTTATATTTCTATTGAATTTTGTATTGTATAACGTTTTAATTTGACATTTATTATTATTTTTTGACATCATTTTTAATTTTCAGTATTTCGAGATGTATTTGTTGTACAATGTGGTATTTTGACATTTTTACCAAAGAAGTTCAATTTATTTCATTTTACCATTATTAGAATAATTAATTTTAATTTGATTTACATTTTTTCAAACATTCATTAATAGTAGAACTTAGTTTAATGGATAACATTAGTAGTACTTAGTTAAGGGAAAATTTAACGTGTCAACCCAGTCAATTCAAATTTGTTTACTAATGTCATTACTCAGTATTTTTTTATTTAAATACCGTCATTTTTGAGGATAACAATTAGACGGTATTATTTTCAACGAAACTTCAGTTGTTATATAGCCCTGATGATGCTTGTATAGCGAAACCGGTTGGCTAAACCATAAAAATAAAAATGATAAAATATATTGTGGAAAATACAATTGTTTTTAAATAAATTATACTATATACCTATTTATTTATTTAGCTTCAGATAGTTAGATACAACCGTCTTGTATTGATAAAAATATATTTAGATGTTTTATAATCACCATGCTGTTTCAATTGCAGTTTAGGAAGAGTAAATAGAACAGCGAGCAGAATACTCAACCCGAAAGTGTTATTATTCAAATGGATTCAACTTTCTACAACGTTAATACTGTGCTCAGGGAGACAGTGGTGCCGATTCGCTTGGTACAAACTAGTCTAAACTAACCTAAAATTAGATTTAGAGCTATCTAATCACGTTTGTTATTCTGCTGTACACATCTAAACTAAAATTTTAGCTTGACAGATCTAAAACATTTTAATCGTTCTATTTAGGTTTTTCGTATTCTGATGTCATGTTTTATGTCAAATTTCACTTAAAATTACAAATGTCACTTAAAATTTAGAGCGATTTTTTTAGAAGACGATTTAATTTAGTTTCCATATAAGTTATAAGTATAGTTATCGTAGGGTAGCTGAAAGTAGCCCTATGATTAAACTAGAAAATTTTATGATATCAGCATTGTTGTAGATTCGTCTAAAAAGTACTTACCTAACTACGAAATTATAATTCTAACATTAGTTTAACATGATCGCCTCCGTGACTGCTGGGTCCAGGTGTTGGATTTGACTTCATGAGGTTCCGGGTTCGATTCCTGGGTCAGGCAACAAAATGAAAATCCGTTTTTTTTTTTCAAATTTTTATTTAAAAATTGGATTGGATATGTGATCAGTTGGTGGTAAGCTTGCCACCTATCACTTAGTTAGACATGAAAATTTGGTACTGTGTTTGAACTCTTAGTATCTAGTGCTGTATATTTAATAAAGATGCCTTTGATATCCCATAAATAAATCAAAGCCACATCTCAATTCCCAACCAGCTAAACATTTAAAGATGTTATTGCTACTATATTTCATTAGCATTACCATATGTTGTTGGCTATAAAATTACCAGAAAGGTCCCTAAGTACTTGTTTATTGCATGCGGCAGCATTTATTACCAAACAAAAACAGGCAGTCAGTAGATGTCCTAACCATTGGTACAAAAACTTTAATTTATTTTACAAATTCACATGCTTACACATCAAATTCTTAAAACCATAAACTGAAACGGTATGGCAGAGTAAGCCTTAGACTCAACATAAAAAGCTGTTTTCATTTGGTCTATAAAGATTCATCTAAAGATTTTTTTCAATACCATAGTTGCCGTAGATGGGACAGATATTGGTACCGATAAAAGAAGCCAACAATAAATCACCTCCATGTTCCAGGAAGTCTTTCAAATGATACAACAGGATTTTATAATGTAAACAAACTGCTAAAAGATAGGTATATGTGGTAAAATTGTCGATTTTTATTGTATGTTAGTAATAAATTTACTTATAACATTCTTTTACCTACACAATGCAAAGCCCAAGTAATATCTTTGAACCCAAATTTCCCTGGTTTGACACACATTACAGCGATTCAGAGGCACCTCATTAACAAAAATATTGCATTGGGTTAGTCTGGATCTGTCGAGTTGCATTGACCAGGTGCCTCTGTACCAGGCAGCTCATAAGAGGCGAGCACAAATTATTTTCAACAAGATGAAGTGATGTAGTGCTGTGCAGCAACTTTCCCAGTTACCTGCCACTGCCACCATAATGGCTTGATATTTTCTGGTCCGGACGGTAAGGTTACCTGTATACTTGCACAATAGGCGTAATATTCCAGCCACAGGACAGCGACGCACCTGTAATGGTGTCTAGGGGCCACATTTGTCTCTTACCATCAGGAGAACCCAAAGTGTGGACTGTAAAGCAACATTTATAAGTACCTACTTTTAAAAAAAACACTCATTCTTGAAATTTCTATTGGGGCTAATAAAAGTTTATCATTTAATCACATGGAAAAGCAAACAAAAAATATCTCACATTTTGTTATGGAATAGTGACGCTTATTCTTTATTATTATTATTCTTGTAGGTTTCTATTAAGTTGAATGTGAGTCTCAACAGACCTGCACATCCTACGTCATGTGGACAAACTAGATATTCCTATCTTCAAGAAATATAGGCAAAATGTTAAAGTATTAACAATTTTGTATGGTATTTTGTATTGATAGATCACTATCTGCGACCAACTCGAGACATACTCAGATCAATATCCATGTGATGTCCACATTTTCGTCATTTAGCAGAGGCGATATAAAAATAATAGGAAGGAACATAGTCAAAAATTTATTACAAAATTTAATTTTATATTAAAGGTATTCTTCTTGGTTTTTTCAGACGATTTTGGTGCTACTGCTCGGTATGAAGATATTAATTTTTTTTATATTTTGTTGATCAAGTACCTAATAAATTCTTAAAATCCAAATGTTTTAATTATAATTCTATAAAACTTACATTTATAATTGTTTTACTAAGTTATATAAGCACATAGCTCTCCAGAAAAAACTTTGTCTTATAAACACCATATATATGTTATTTAAATCATTGCACGCATGCATGCTGTTTAGAGGCAGAGGCATTGGTTACCTGGATATAACAGAAATCTGTGTATGAGTATTATAAAAGCTCCATACTATTACAAGAAAGAGAGAAAAAGTAAGTAAAACAAAGGTAAAAAACAAATTTTGTTTAGTTCTAGGTGAAAATTTGTTATGTATCTTTTAAATTATTTTATGCAATTTAAGTAATAATATCAATGTAATAACATTGCTGAATTGTCTATTGTAAATAAAAAACAGTTTCTTAGAAATCAAAGTTAGCTAACTCACATCTAAAACTATATCAAATTATTTTATACATAGACTATCTAAAAGAAAAGCATTTGGCAATAATTAACAATGTTGTTAAAGAAAATATGAATAGAACTGGATTTTTTGATAAAATCAAAGTTAACAATTTTCAAAGTGCAACTGAACTTAGGCATTTTTTAGTTTTTCTTAAAAATATATGTTAAAACACAAAGTTACATACCCGATTTATTACTTAAATACACCTAACATACATTCACTAAGTATTAAAAAACATCACTGAATTACTCACTTTTATAATACAAGAACATAATTTTATATTAAAAGAAAAGAGTGAGTTCCTACAGATCACCGTCATTGAAGAATCTTCAGTCCAAGTGACATGCAGATAGGTATAAAGATATCCTATTTTACTCTTATTTATATAAGTATTTATATAAGTACATATTATAATGTAACATCTGAAACCAATCTTCAAATAATATGTGCATATCTTACTACTTCTACTACTTTTAATTAAACCCTGTCTCAACCAGTTTCAATAGACTCAATTCATCAAGTTTGAGTTGGTTTTAAAGTAACTTTTATTTGTCTTCATAAATATTGGATTTTATAATGCACCTTAATGTATTTAATTTACCAATCTCCCTCAACTCAAAAATCACTCTCAGATCAGGGGTTTACAAAAACCTTGTAGATTTTTTATTCAAATTAGTTAGAATTATCAGACTTTGGTGTTTTTTCATGTTTTAGGACACTTTAACTCGCATATTGTACTTCTGTCTAGATGGTAAAGTTTTGCTGAGCTTCTTATTAATCTACTGTTTGGTTAAACTTTTCGTAAACTCTAATACAGGATATCTGCTTCATTACCTGAAAAATATACATGAATTAAGATAAAACACTAAAAATACCTCTAAACATATGAAGTCCCAAAGACAACAAACCTTTTGTTTCAACAATTTCCAAATTGTTAATTACTGTGGAGTATTTCAAATAAAACTTTATAATAAACTTCTCGTTGCTCTTTTCATTTCTTTTTAATTATGTATGTATGTTTCTTTTTAAGTAAAAACAGAAGATGTATATGTATTACAACTAAAATAAAGTATTTTGTTTTATTTTACAATTTGTAATAGAAGGAATAGCAATAGGATGGCAATAGGTTATATTGTTTCCGTCCGATTGACTTGACAATGATCGACAAAGACATTAAATTATACAGCCATGTCGTTATTAATTTATTAAAAACCGACGTTGGGAAGCGAAAACAAAGACAGGTTGAATTTCATTTTCAATAAAACTTATCTATACATTAGAAAATTTATAATTATACTTGAAATAATACTCGTTTTCAAGTAATTTCTGTTTCATTCTTTCTCATACCCATTCTCGATAACGGAATGTAAAGCTCGTGTAAACACAAGGACATCACTATCTATTCAATTTATCGCCGTCTTAGTACTGTCAAATTAGAAAGAAATTTTAGAACTATGGTGACAACGGAATATCATTTCTCTAAAATTAAGCTAATATTAGAAAATTTTTAAGTTTTCTATAAATTTTAAAGAAAGAAAAAATTTCGCCCCAGACAGGATTTGAACCTGTAACCTTTCGTCTCAAGCTTTTAAGTTAGTTTAGTTTTAGCGGTGACACAACAAAATCGGCACCAGTGTATGTGTGTGTCCATCTGGCATTATGGCACTTCAGCGGATGGATGAATTTTGATGCGGTTTATTTATTTGAAAGCTATGGTGATCAAGTAAGTACTTAGATATGTTTTATGAAGACCTGTCTGGGCATTCAAGGTATCCAGCTTCGGAATGGATATTAGACGCACTATGGGTATTCATTTCACTTTTGAATATGTGTGACATCTAATAATTAACAAATGCTAGTAAAACTAAGTTACTCTGATGATAGAGCTCCAAGATAGGAGACGTAAGTCTGGAATACCAACATGTTTTCGAGTTTGAACTCGTGTTGATGAAGTAGCTGGTACTGTGTTTCGTAATCTTTACAGGTTATCTTAAAAAAATGAGGTGTTGTAAGTTAGAAGTGTGGAAATGTCTGTGTCTGGCTGTAATAATAACAATAATAAATCATCTTTTTATTTAACATAAACCTACAAGAGGCACTTGTAACCGGTCTGTATAATAATAAATCTACCACCGGATCGGATCGCGGCCGCACACTGAGAAGATCCGGCAAGAAACTCAGCGGGCTTGTCTTTTTTTCTTAATTTAAAATATATTAGCAATAATTTATGTAATGATACATTATAATTATATTATAAGAGATTGACAGGAGGAGCAATTAATCCCAAGCAGTCATATCATCTTAATATTCAGAAATGTTATAATAACCGTTTTCTTTTAATTTATGTTTAACACATTTCTTAAATTTATTAATTGGAAGTTCTTTCATATAATTGGGAAGTTTATTGTAGAACTATATACATAGGCCCAAGAAAGAATGGCTTACTCTGTGGAGACGAGACACATGCACAGCAAGATTATTTTTATTCCTTGTATTGACACAGTGTATATCACAATTTCTTTTAAATTAACTTGAAGTTCTGTGAACATACATGAAATTTTCAAAGATACACTGGGATGCTAAAGTTAGAATTTTGATTTCTTTGAATTTTCCTCTCAGGAAAACTCTTGGACCTAGGTTATAAATTGCCCATAAGGCTCTCTTTTGTAAAATAAATATGGTATTGACTTTGTGCAGAACTCCCCCAGAGAAGAATTCCATACGACATTATGCTGTGAAAATAACTAAAATAAACCATCCTAGTGGTTTCAACATCAGTTAATTGTCTCATTTTTTTAACAGCTGCTGACCTTAATCTAATTGCAAGTTTATCAATGTGTGGGCCCCATTGCAATTTCTTATCACTTGTTATTCCTAAAAACGTAGTAGAATCTATAAGGTCTAACTTGTTCCCATTAAGTTGTACTTTGGTATCTACTTGCCCCACATTTGGCATTGAAAATTTAATACAATTAGTTTTTTTTTTCATTCAAAAAAGATTATTTACATTGAACCAGTGTACAACTTTTGAAATCGTATTGTTTATTTTGTCATACTTACCCAGTTGTCTTTTCACTTTAAATATAAATGAAGTGTCATCCGCGAACAATACAATTTCGTGTTTGTCTCTTACATAGTAAGGTAAGTCATATGTGTATTAAAGGAACAAAAATGGACCAAGGATAGAGCCCTGGCGACTGAACCCATGGTAACAGCAGCACCAGTCGATTTTTACCATTAATATCAACCTTCTGAATTCTCCCATTATATATGTTCTTCCAATGTATCATGACTTATGCAATCGAACACTTTGGGCAAATCACAAAACACCCCGATTGCATCCTGAGAATCCTCCCAACACTCATAAATTTTCTTCAATATTTCCACACTAGCATTAACTGTTTATCTACCCCTTGTAAAAAATGCTGTGCAAATTGTGTGATCTAAAGAGATTTAAAAACTTAAGTGACTGCGTTGATGATTCTAATATGTTTATATTGAAGTCACCACAGATAATAGCATTAGTCCTTGAATTAGACACTTTAAATAGGACCTCTTCCACTCTAAATTCAAATTCATCATAGGGTGTACAATGGGGCTTATACACACTTAGTACAATAAATTGCTCAAACTCAATGCAAGCAATCTCAATAACTCGTTCAACAGAAAGGCTCACAATAACTCTGCGTTCTTTAAATTTAATATTTTTACTAACAATAGTTAAGGAGCCACCATGTATCATTGTTGTTCTGTTGAATGAGCTAGCAACCTGGTGATTATTGAAGTTGAACATGAGCTGATGGTTTTTAAGCCAATGTTCTGTTATACATAATATATCAATATTGTTACAACTCATAAACAACTCCAATTCTAGAACTTTGCCCATCAGACCTTGTATGTTTTGATTTAAATTACTTGAGTCATGTATAACATTAATAGTATTACTTGACTGCTCAATAGAAGCAGTTGTGTTAGCCAAGTACTTGGCTGTCTTAAATATAAAAGTATATAGCAATAATGCTATTTGTCTCTTAAAGTAATCAGAAAGATAATAACTATCTTTTGTCACTAAATAATTAATCGTAACAAATGAATTTGAGTCAATAAACTCAAATTTATTGTCATACATTGACATTGTCAGTAATTTCAAATTACATTTGTACCTAATGTTATTGCCTGTGGCAACATTTTATTATATGACAATGCAAAAAGATAATTTTTTTTTACATTTAAGAGCAATTATTGATCAAAATATTTTTGTAACTAATTTAGATTCACATGTCCTCTTCTTCCAATACAAAGAGTTAATACAGGAAAATTACCGGAAACAACTTAATTAAAATTTGATATTTACATAGATCAAGCAACCTATTAACAGCGTATATATGTTCTTTAATTTCTTTATGTGCAAGCTTATATTTAAGAGTAATACTATGCAAGGAATTCTCTAAACTACTTATTTCAGCCTGTAAAGTAACCATATCTAATTCATATTTATTTACACATACATACATATCTTCACGCCAAGTCCCTTACGGGGTAGGCAGAGAGTATCGAGTGCCAGACCTCACTATCCTGACAAACCTATCTTGCTTCCTTCACATTCATAACCCTTTTCATACAAACACACCGGTTTTGGAGACTCTTGACACCGCCCTCGGATAATATTGATCTGATCGTGAAATGTCAGCCTTGGTCTCCCCGGGTACCTACATACATTCACATTCGCATTGTATATGTTTCGCCAATCTTTCATCTGTCATTCTTTCCACATGAACGAACCAGTGGAGCATGCCCTTTCGCATTTTAACACCAACCAATTATTTATTTAGTTTACTTTTAGTCTTAATATAATTTTCTTTACCTAAATTATAATTTTTTAACAATAATTTGATTTCTTTTAATTTTCTCCTGTGATTTTTTAATAATTTTATTAAGTTTGATATATTTTTTCAATTTGTTTCTATTATAACAAACAGGTTTTTTTGAATTTTGTATAATCCTATTGTCACAGGTTAAATTTATAGTTACTAAGGGAAGTGATTTACAATTACTTAAGGGAAGTGATTTAAGAGAAATGGATGATTGTTTATCGATCAGTTCCTCAAACAGAGATTGTGTCTGCGCTATCTTGATTTCCTGATCGCTCGATACACTCAAAGCCTTCCATTGTCTGATGGGCTTCACTCAGTCTATGTTCCAGTTCAACGTTGCATTTGAGTGTTTGATCAAACTCAACACTGCACTGGTCAAATGAATTGACCAAGAGCGTCAGTTGGTCACATTCTTGGCAAACACTTAAAAATCTTAAGTGTAAATCAGCCATTTCGCTTTTCAATTTTCTATCATAGTTTAAAATATCTAAAACTTCTCTCTCACTATCTTCTTGTTCTTTTTCGTACCTCATGTAAAATTCTTTGTATTTTTTTAATTCCTGCAAGGCAAGCTGAAGCTTGTCTTCCTAGAGGCGAGCTGAAGCTTTACGGGTCATCATGTTTTTGTTTCAAGTATAAAAACTAAGTATAAATAAATGTGCTTAATGTATTAAATATATGTAAATACTCTAAATTGCTCAACTTAAACAAAAACACTTCAGACTTATAATGAAATTTTAAGCAATAACGTGCAATAGATACGAAACTAACTTTAGAATTATTTTCAAGTATGCCAGGAATAAACGTTATAAAATACTCACAGTTTGGGTGATATAACTATTTAAGAGAAGTTATAAAATATACTTTACCAAATTTCCCTCCTTTTTTAGTTTGACAGCTGAATAGTTGGATCAATATTTTAACAATTTCCCACTATTAAACTCGATAGAACACTGTATTAATATGTAACTTTATTGAGAACAATAAAGAACAAGAATTCCCTCAAATAACACTGTTAACAAACTGTTAAAATAAATTAAAAACCAAAGAGTATATAAATACTACCTACGTAATAAGAGGCGGGACTCCCATAGATACATAGCAAACCCGAATTTGTATAAAGTTTACTTGAAAAAGTACCTTTAACCCGTAAATTTGAAAATAAGTCTAAAGGCATTCCGATATAAGGCAACTAGTGTCATATGATTTGGGCGAATAAAACACATAGCAAACTTATTTTTTTTATTTTTTGATATGAAAGTTGCACCAAACTGTTAAAAACTTTTAAATATTGAGAGACACTTTTATACGAACTGTCAGTTGGGATTGCCACAGACCAAAAAAAAATCTTTTTATAACTTCTTCTGTCTTATAACTTTTGAAGGGATGGATTTTTTGTTGTTGGGGCTCAAACAATCTTTTTAAGATTTAAATATGATATAGAGCGTAAATTTTTATGCAATATAATTTAGCAGTTGAATTTTAAGCAACATGAATATTAAAAAAATAGAATTAGTAAAAAATCCTGTAGGTAGGTATTATGTATATCACTCGTAAGGCAGTTTCGATCCACCGCTAAACTTGTATTTCTTACTAACTAACAATGAATTAGTCTGATTTTTTCAATATGCATTTTACAACAAAATATTCCTTCTCACTATATTCGTTATGTCTATGAGATAATTATAGGCAAATAGAAAACAATATCTTACATATAAAAATGAATTGCTGTTCGTTAGTCTCGCTAAAACTTGAGAATAGCTTTGACCGATTTGGCTTTGTTTGGTTTTGAATTAATTGTGGAAGTCCAGGAAAGGTTCAAAAGATATGAAAAAGGGAAAAACTGCAAGAAAACTAGGAAAAACAACTTTTTAAATTTTCTCATACACACAAAACGGGTGGAACGAAGTTCACCGGGACAGCTATAAAATTTAAAAATAGTCAATTACAAAATTATATAAAATATAAAAACCTTGAACCGTAGTAGAGGCGAGCTTTCCCGCTCTAAGTCAGCTTCCGCCAAAGCGGCGGCGGCGGCGAGTCCCAGCCCGTCGTAAGCCTCCCGACGTGTGACGAGCGGCAGGAGCACGGCCAGCCGCAGCTCGCGGGCGCGCACTAGCCGCGGGTGTGCCGCCGCGAACGCGCTTGCCGCCGCCTGCGCGCCGGACGTCATCGCCCGTCCAGCCAACTCGCGCCATTCGACGGCGCTCAGGCGTAGCCGAGACAGCGCACGCAAAGCGTTCGGTGAGCGAGCTAGAACATGTGTGTTCACCAACTTCACAAGTCGACGACTTTCAAACGCGCACTCGTCGGCTTCTACGTCATCGGAACAGGGCGGTGGGCCGAGGAGTGCAAAACCAGCGGGGGCAATGGGCTCCCAAGCACAGACGACATGCGGTGGAAGCGAGGCAAGACTCGGCGCAATGAGCGCCTCCCCGAGCGCAACCACGCGCGCGTGCAGCCTGTATCCGAGCACGACTGCGCGTAACACGCTCGCCTCGCCTGCGTCACTTGTCAGCACCGTCGCGCACTCCGCAGGAAAGGTCTGGCACCAATCTGGCTCGAACATCGGCAGCACGTCCGGCTGCCTTTGAAACAGCTATTAAGTTAAAGTATTCCATTTTAACTATAATAATAATAATTTTTGCTTGCGACTCGACAATCCGGCTAACTTTTTTCCGCCTGATAGCTCATAATAGTTTTATAAAGTATCTTTACGGCAACATCCTCAAAGAGGTAGGCAGAGATCACAGCCGGGGCCGACGATTACTTTTTAGCCCCGCAGTATGGCAATGGAAAGTCTATCGCCAACCGGACGCTTATCCAATTTCCCACGCCTCACGGTTGGTCGGTGGAGTTCTCGATCACCAGGCGGTCAGACATTAAAATATGTGAACTACATATTTTATCGATTTTGATAAAACTTTTGTATCGTAAGACAATCGGAAAGGCAAATTTCGCCATTATGAATGAAATACACTTTTATATGTAAAATTTGAAATGACACCTTTCTGGCGGGAGACAGTCTGTCTCGAGTTTTTCTTAAAACAATGATATCTCCTAAGATATTCAATGAAGTGAAATGATGTCAAAATGATTGCTTTCAGTATTAACGTGTTTATTTGGTTAAGGATTTATATTATGCTTATGAAACACATTCGGAAATTTGCTATTATTTTAATGTGTTATTAATAAACATAGCAAATGTTATAGTAAACTGTTAACCTTAAAAGATAACTATGGGTTTGCCGATTTTTAAAAGGAATTTTGAGGACCAATTTTGTAATGAAATGAAATGAAAGAACAAGGACGAAATCCGCCCCGGGTCCAACAAACATAACAATTAAACAGTAATGATTACTAAACATTTTTTTACAAAATGCTTCCATTTCAGTTTCTAGCGATAACTTGCTAATTTAAATATGCATGGTGTATTTGACACCGTTACGAAAACTTCTGTAGTAGTTTAGATACATATCAGACTTCAATTCAAGTGGTTATATATTTAGCAGCCTTTCAGCCCGCAGTGTATAGCGTACTAAGTATATGCAATCGGCCACGCGTTGCGAGCTGTAAGTGCCGACCTAATACGCTGTTTTATTCCATTGCTGTTTTTAGTAAAAATGTGTTTTTTATCTGATGTTAAATAAAAATCGAGTTCTGTTAGATAGCATTAATTAAATAATAGTGAAATCAATAAAAAAATACAAAAGTTTTTGAAAAATTCATGAAATTTCCAACACAAAATTCCAACTACATAATATGCATGTCTATTATGTACAGAATAAATAGTTTCATTTTTCATCACGCCGCGCTGTCACTTACACGGTGTATTTTAAAATTTGACATGACGATTTCATTCATAGCAGAAGTCTAAGTTATTTTTCTATTTTGACAATCTTTCAAGCCTTTAGATTAATACTCAAAGTTCACGCTGTAAACTAAACTACTTCTTTATCTGATTTGAATCAAAAATTTTATTTATAAAAACTACAAATGGAGAGAGCCAAGTTTGGACTCATTTAAAACAATGAGTGAGTAAAATAGTAATGACCACCTCGTTGGTCGAGTGGCTAGCGTACACGCCTAACTACACCGACCAACTGCGAGGCTTGGGTTGGATTCCCGATGGGGGCAGTTGATGAACATTTAGATGTGTGCATTTCAGGGTCTGGGTGTTTATTAAATTTATTCTGGTATCTATTTAAGTATTTCTATGTATTAGTATCGTTGGCTAACACCCATAACACAAGCATATAATTTGCTTACTTTGGGGTTAGATTTAATTTGTGTTACTTATGCAGAGATATTTATTTATTATTTATCTTAAAATATACTTCAAAGTACTACAATAATAATAAAAAATCTACAAATTTTAATAACATGTCCTTGACATCCCAGAAAGCTATACAGAGCATGTGCTTTGCCCGAATCGCACAAAAATACTCCATTTGACATCTAAATATATTAGACTTTTAAAACCTACAATTGACTTCAAATGTCTTGGCTTTAATTATTTATATACAAGCTTTTTGTACGTACATTATGACAAATTATAAAAGAATTGTCATGTTCTGTTCACTTAACATATTTATTTTTTGTAAGTTAATTTGTCCCTTTCTGGGGCCGACTAAGACCTTTAGGCCATGCTGCTACGTTTTCAGTATTAATGAATTCTTTTGAACAGTCCTAAGTCATTTCAGGTTATAAGTCAAAGCCACGTCAGGGTCTTGAGTAAAACGGTGGCTTTGTTTTAAGAAAGAAAGAAAATATATTTATTTTCGGAATATGCGTGTTGAAGTTATTATAAAATTATTTAAGCTTTCCAACATATTCTACCACATTGTGGTGTGCAAATATTTTAATATTTTTGAAAGTGATTATTTAATTATATAGGTAGGTACACAATGTTTTAATATTCATACAACAAATATTCTTTTTTTATTACAATTTGAATTACAACTTAATATATTATATTATAACAATAAATTTAACCCTGTCTACCGTAAACTACCACCGTTTCCAAACCTAGCCAGTCGGGAGAAGAAACGGCGAAACAAACTACCCTGGCAGCCAGTAGTATAACATATCGTCCTTGTAGTACCATCGTTTCCAAACATAGCCCACTTTCCGAAATTATAATAAATTATTTTTATTATTATTACCAACATTATATTATTTATGCTTGTCTGCAAGAAAATCTTTAACACTATAATATGTTGTATCTATTATCAAGTCAAATACCTTCTTTTGAAATCTTTTTAATCAATATTTTATTGAATTAGGCGTTACTTTGCGGATATCCATTATAACAGATATAAAATAAGCCTTTATCTTGCTAATTCCGTGTAAGCAGTGTACCTATCTGTTTTGGCAAATAATCCTCCAAACGACACAGAATGTGACAAGCCTAACTGACGTTCCCACCACCCACCTCCGCGACCAGAACACGAAAAAAGGAAGAGCTCGTGAAACAGTATAAATTGTTACTTTCTTTACATGTGACATCCCGACCTAAAGTTCCCACCTGCCACCCCCGCGACCAGGGATTATGTATCTCAGTTGCCAACTCAAACTGCAAAAGTGTACATCAAATTTGCTTTGCTTTCTCTATTGTATTTCTGTTGGTCACTGGAGATAGCAAATATAAAACACGTCATTTGACAGCGATTTGATGTACACTCATCCATATTGAGTTGGTATCTGAGTTACATCAATACCCCAATCAAATTTGCTTACGCGGAATTAGCAAAATAAAGGCTTATTTTACATTTGTTACATTTGTTAGTGAGATTTGGTGGCAGCGAGGAAATACACAACACACTAATTTTTAGTTATAAATATTTCATTTGTGCACTTTATCTGAACATAATTAAACTAATTCCTACCTAAATTAACTAATTTTATTGATACTCGTAATTTACACAAAATTTAATAATTGCGAAAGAATTACGACCATTCACGATGGCGCCAAAACCAAAGAGTATATAAATACTCCGTAATAAGAGGCGGGACTTCCATAGATACATATCTAACCCGAATTTTGTATGAAGTTTAGCTTAAGTGACACAAGAAACTTGATAGATTAGTATAACCCGTTTAATTTGAATGTAAGTCTAAAGGCATTCGGATTTAAGCCAACTAGTGTCAGATGATTTAGGTGAATAAAAAACATAGCAAACTTTTTTTTAAGAACAAATGTTGCGCCAAACTGGCCAAAATAATTTGAACAATTTTATTCCATAAAAACATATTATCACAATGTATCAATTTTAATTCACAAAAATTGTAGGACGTATCAACTTATTTTATGTTTGCTCGCAACCGCACGTGTACCATATATTGCAAAGCATTGAGCCAATAACTAAAGAATACAAAGTTTAAATACCTTTTTTTTTTATTGAATCAGGCGTTACTTTGCGGAAATCCATTATAACAGATATACTCACAGATATACTAACAGATATAGGTACTCGAAACGTACGTCGAGTGCGATTTGGTGTTCTCTGTGGTGAGTGCTTCGACAAAGTTGGCGAAGGACGTGACAAGTGGTTTTGTTTCCCGTGTTCGGACTCTATTTGTGATCTGGTCGCGGATGTGGGAGGTGGGAACTTTAGGTAGGGTTGTCACATGTAAAGAACGCGACGATTTATATTGTTTCCCGAGCTCTTCCTATAGTCGTGTGCTGGTCGCGGAGGTGGGTGGTGGGAACGTCAGTTAGGCTTGTCACATTCTGTGTCGTTTGGAGGATTATTTGCCACAACGGTTACACTGCTTACGCGGAATTAGCAAAATAAAGGTTATTTTACATCTTTTAAATACCTTGCTAAGAATATTATTAAATATCCATCGCGGTTTACTTCAATCAATTAGGAACACGCAACCGCTCGGGTTCAAGGGTTAGGCACGTGTTGGTGTCACCGTTGCCATATCTACACTTAAATTTATCTGTGGTATAATGAAAGATAAGTTTATTTTTATTTTTGAAGCCGTGAGCGACGGAGGAGCAGTATAATATTACCGAGTCATGGCAGAACAATGTTTGCAAAACGATGTACCAATATGTTATACCAGATTGTGTTCAGTTTGACGCAACTTTCATATAAAAAAAATAAAAAAAATAAGTTTGCTATGTTTTTTATTCGCCCAAATCATATGATATCTGAATGCCTTTAATAAAGCTACCAAGTGCGAATCAAGCTCGCCCATAAAAGTTTCAAAAGTCAGTCACTATAAAAGTTCATAGTTACTTTACAGTAACTGCGATTTTTTTTCTGCAATCTATACTTATAAAATGGCATGTCCTGGCTGAACGATTTATCATCGCTGAACAAAAACTATTAAGGCCTTCACACACGGCAGCTATAATGTAAAATTATATACATTACATCCCGGGATGTACAGCTTTACATTACATCAATGTATCACACACAGAGCAGGTATTGTAATGTATCTTTCCTTTCATTTCATTAGCATACGTCCCGATTGACGCACTTTTTAGACATTGCTCTGTTATACAGGCTGTTCTTATTTTTATATTATATGTACATGGACCCGTCTAGTTACTTACAATTAGATTTACTAGATAGTTCATCAGAAGATGATTCGGATTGTGACTTTGATGTACGTATTGCCACATGTGCCAAAAACATAAAATTGAAAAATGGAAGGGAACATACATACTGTTTGTACAAATTTGGTTTGTACTTACACCGTACACCGGACAAACGCCAGAAAATGGGTTCTATCCTACTCCCTTGGAGATGGAACGCTAACGAAACCCTTTATGTGGTGTCTCTGTCTGTAACAGCAATTTTTTGAACATCCTGTTCGTAAGGAAATGTATTGAGATGTATTAAGATGTATAGAGATGTATCGGCATGTAAGTGTATATTTTGATATCGTTCTGCAACTTTAGATACGAAGATGTAAAAATGTACATTATAGCTGTCGTGTGTGGTCTCCTGACGATTTCTATAGAAAGATGTAATGAGATGTATTATATATTTTTACATTATAGCTGCCATGTGTGAAATGCTTTAGAGTTACAGCCGTGAAATTTGATGAGTAGGGTCGTTTTATTGAGTAGACACCTATTAAGGATAGAAATTTCAGAAATTCTACCCCTAAAGTTGAAAAGACTGTAATTTTTTTAGTTAGAAACATGATACTTCATTTTTGGCCTTCTCATTAAAAATTAGTAGATACTAGATAGTAGATACCTATTAGACGTGAGAGCTATTTCACGTCACTCGTTTCAGTAACCAGTTTCGCGGCAAGTACCTAATCATGTCACCGGTTTCTAGTCAAATGAAAATAAGTGATTTTAGTAACCAGTTTCCTTTGTACTGAACAACCGAGCCGAGCATATTGCGCATGCGTGATGCGCCACAAGTCGTATGGTGATCGCAATAACAAAACAGCGTATGACTCATCCTAATACGTATTAAACTTTGAGGTGTAATTCAATACATACAAAGACTAAATTAGTTTGATGGTAACTTTTACATACACAACTAATTATTTATTTAAATCACTTCATCTAATTTGTACAAATTACTAGCTGTCCCGGCGAAATTCGTTCCACCCGTTTAGTATGGGAAATAATAAAGTACTATTTTCCCATTTTTCTTGATACTTTCCCATTTTTCTCACCATAAGAACCTTCTCCTGATACCTAATAACTAAAGCAATAAAAAAAAGAATTTGCCAAATCGGTCTAGTAGTTCGAAAGTTATGCAATTACCAACACATTTAGCGATTCATTTGTATATAGGTACACTAAGTACCTATTTAATGTTGACCAGTGACAACAACGTATTAAAAACATGAAAGAAAATTGTAAAAATAATATAAAAAAGTGAAAAAATGTAAATACGCAGTAAATATTTCAATTATTGTGAACTTGACTACAATGAAATTAACTTTAGAAAAAAAAACTCATAAATAGAAATTAATTTGAGTATGTTTGTATTACAGTGTTGATAAAACTATATTACGACTTTGTAGCAATATGCTACAAAACAGTGACTATAATTTAACGTGTTTTGTGAATAACCGTCATCAAATTTAATAATCAACAAAATCACTGTACGAAAATGAAAAAAGAAACTGGTTTCTAAAATTACTCGTTTCAAAACCGGTGACGCATTTCGTGTCACTGTTTACATTACGTTCCACGAAAATTATGAAACGACTCACGTCTAATACCTATATTATTTAAGCGTTTTTAGAAATTCTACGCCTAAGGCCTAAGGGGGTGAAATAGAGGTTGAAAGTTTGTATGAAATGAAAGTCCTTATATATATATACCGCGGGTGACAGCTTATATGAAATACGAATATGAATTTATAATATCAAAGACATTAAAATGTTTTCGACACAGTTGCGCGATTCTAAACCGCCATCAGCGCCATCTCTTGACAGTGAGGCTGATTTTGGTCTTACGCAGACGGCACACGCACCGTCGGCGCCGAAGGGTGAGATATATAAACTTTTAGGAAGCGTTTTTAAATGACGCGTAGCTATCAGCGCGCTCGGTGGTCAGCGCTGATAGCTACGCGGCCGTATGCGTCGCGCGTCGGCCCCGCGTAGCTGTCGGCACTGACGCTCGCACGAGCGCCTCTGCTTTCAGTGAGCGTTCTAGTGTCGAGCGGAGCGGACGTCGTCAGCGCATACAGTCATGGCGAAGCGCGAAGTGGATACAGGTAGAGTTATCGATGAGGTACGCCTGAGGAAAAAATTGTGGGATGGATCCGATCTACGCTACAAAATAAAGATGCAAGAAACAAAGCATGGGAGGATAGGAAAATATTTCAGGAGAAGAAAAACAACAGCTTGGTTTGTTTACTTACATGTTTTATTATTTGAATACCTACACTACAAGACAAAGCCTTTTTAAGTTAAAATATACACGAATCTTGCCAGGGTACGCTTCCAATAGGGCTCACATAGTACTCAGCAAAATGTTCTCGCAGAGCATGTTCAAACCTGTTTGTAGGTACAGTTGAAAAGTCTACCATACTCTCAATTATAAGTGTGTCTTCAATACGATAACCATTGCGAATTCTTGCAAAGTTATGCAATACGCAGCATGCTTTAACTATATCCTTTGTAACATCAAAACTTACATTAATAGGCGTATGAAACACTCTGAACTTGTTTGACATTATACCAAATGTCGATTCTATGTATCATCTACTGCGGCTCAATCTATAATTAAATATTTTTTTCTTGTGGGTCATATTGGATCGTGCATATGGCTTCAGAATTTTATTTGATATTTCAAAAGCACCATCACCCACAATGACATGTTCAACTGGAATATTTAAAGAATTTTGTTCAAGGCTCCTGTATAGTGTACTGTTTTGGAATATAGTCGAGTCCGAGGTTTTCCCATATGCTCCAATGTTTACATATTGTTATGTTCGAGAAATAAAAGGACTTTTATTTCTTATTCACGATTTATTTCCTCTATCCAAAATTAGGTTCGGAGGAAGACGTTATGTACTTTTGTGAAGACTTTGTAGCAACCGGGCCCAAGAGTGAGGCAGTCAAGTAGATCTTGACGAGTTGGAAGCTGAATTGCGAATGACTGCTGGGATGCTGAGACCCGTTTATATATTCAGTTGTAAACAATGAGTTCGTAGAACGAACATGTGACGTTCTGCGAAATCATTAAGATAAAAATTGTTTATGAATTTATAATGACATATTTCCGTTATCGGAGTACTTGAAATAATATTTGCGAAAACAACTGGACACTGAGTATCTTATTCTAATGGGTTATCAGAATATGATCCCCAAATTAATAAGTGGAATTCTTTGTACTTGAATATTAAATATTATGAGGTCGCGAGTTCAAAATAACAAGATAAAGATAGAATATTCGCGATCATTTTAAATACGCAAATTTTAGGTGACCTTAGGTCAAGGGATAAGAGTGGTCTACGTGACTTACTGGACATATAGAGTGTATAGTACATAACACCTCCCCTCTTAAAACTGAACAATGAGGTTACACCGAAATTGTTTAGTCCAAAGACAAAACAAAACAAAGTAAAAGTAATGATTACAAAACAAGTAAAATTAATAAAGTAAAATTATTCATTACAAAAATAAAGTAATAAAATTTTAAAGTACAATTAAAAGTTATAAAATTTTAGAGTACAATTAAAAGTTATAAAGTTAATTGATTATAATTTTACCAATGAAATGAACTTAATGTTAAGGCATACAAATTTTGTAAGTAAAATTTAATTACATTCTATCAATAAAATAAAACATTTTTTTTTTATAATTAATTAAGTTAGTTTTTCAAATTACATGCATATTTTGGATTACTATTTCTTGTTGAATCAGTGCTTAATCTTCTTAAAGATCTTAGAGGTATCCTTTCTTCAGGTTCCTCTTCTATTTCACATTCTTGTATTATATTTGAAAATCTAACTTGTGGTTCATTTGCAGTAATAGTTCGTTTTCTATTATTACATTGATTAAATATTTGAACACAACAATTTGGTTTATCATCACTTTCTTTTGAAAAGATAGTTTTACAAATATTCTTTAGTTTACAACATCTACATAATAAATATATTTGTACTATAGCTACTAAGAAATATATAATCGCTGAGGTATAAGTAGATGGTCTAAAAGAGAAAGGTAAATCCTTTTCTGCTTTTTCTATACTTTTTTGCACAGAGTGAAGTTTAAGGCTGAGGCTAAATTTAAATCGTCTAATTGAATATTTCCAATATGTAATGGATTTAACATAAAATTGTGGCTTTTATTAATTTTCTCTTTATTACAATAATCATCTTTGGTTATATCAAAATCAATAGATGGGGAAGAGAAATTCGTTATTAAATTGCTTGTTGCAGTAATTTGTATGAGGTTTGAATAACCTTTACATCCTTTATCTAAAGTAACTAATCCAGTATCTTTTAATTGAAGTTCTTTAATGTCATTGTTAAGACAATCAATGGTAAGTTTTGCAGGTTTGGAATAAATGTATATCCAGCGATTGTTCGTTAACTTTTGCTAAATTTCAAAATTTCCATACAATAATTGAGAATTACAGTCACTTGGCAGTGTTCTAATTACTTTTGTTAACAGTTGTGATTCACAACTAGGGTTAGAAATAGTTGAATATTCATTTATGTCCTTACAAATGAAATGTTCTTTAGAAAGTGTTTTACATTCTTTAATATCATCGAATTGTACATATGACTGTTTATTAGTCATCATGCCAATATATTTTCTATTAGGTTGAACTAATGCATAAACGTTATCTCCGTGTGGATGTGGAATGGGTAAAGGCATAACATGATATAATTCATATTCATGTGGACTTACTAAAGGTATGTTTAATATAAATACTAATTTGTAATTAATGTAGAATACATCAAGTGTAGAAATATCAATCAAAAGGTGAATATCTTCAAGAGTTAAAGGTAAGGGAAATTCTTTAGTTTGTTTTAAGTGATTTAAGTTAGACGTTAATTCTTGATAAACTTGTTTTGGGGTTATTATGGAAGGATGCAAAACATTTTGTTTTGCAAATAGAATAGCATTTATAAACATATCAAAATTGTCATATAGATCAGTGGACATTGTATTTAATACATTGAAATGAGTATTGAATTTAGTTCTCGTTTCAACTAATGATATATTTCCATTAACATTTTCTATAAAAGAATTTAGTACTTTAAAGTTTTGGGAAACGATTTTTTCATTTTGATTTAGTTTTTTGATTGTAGCGTTAAAATTTTGAATAGCTGATTGAGTTACTTGGATTTGATCTTTCATTAAGCTATAAATTTGATGATCATCTTTTAATACTTTATTAATGGCTTTATCATAGTATTGTGCATCTTCACTATCCATTGTTCCAAAAATATGTTTTAGTACTGTACCGATTCCATCGAACCATCCTCTTTTGGTTCTTCCGGAACTAGTTAAATGTGCTAGTGATCCGTATAAAGAGTTTATTTTAGTTAACCTTTTCTCTAGAGTTTTTAAACGGTTTTTACATTTTAATGTAATATTAAATAATGGGGTTTCATCACATAGTAAGTTCGTTTCTTTATATTTAGTTTCTAAGATATCAATAATTTTTGGAATAAGTTGAAAATCTTTAAATGTAACTAATTTCCATGTATCAGTTTGTATTTTTAATGTTCCAATTCGATCGAAATAGAGGCCAGTGCCTTTCTCTATTTGTGTTATGCTGCTTGCTTTTGTCTCGAACGCAATCCATAATCTGAAAATATTATTGGACGCTTTAATTTTGTGGATTTTACTTTAACAGTTTTAGGTTGAGACGCAAGTTTTATTCGATTAAGATGTACCTTTACTTGCTTAGTTTACCTTTATTTGCTCTTATAATTACATTAGCTTTATCGTTTAAACTTACAATCTGGTATGGACCTTTCCAATCAGATCTTAGTTTATTGTTATTCTTGACGTTTAAATAAACATAATCGTTAATTTTATATTTGATATTATTAGTTTTTAGATCATAATATACCTTTGATTTCTCTTTGCTTTTAATTAGATTTTCGCGTGCAATTTCTCTACACTTATCGAGTTTAAACTTTAAGTTTTGTAAATAATTTTCATATGTTGGATCTTCTTCTGAAGGTTCTATTGAGCTAGGAAGAATTGGTTTGTGACCAAATACTAACTCATAAGGAGTGAATTTGCTGCTAGTGTGTATACTAGTGTATTAAGAAAACATAGCTAAGGGAATGAATTCGTCCCAATTGGATTTATCTTCAGAGATATATTGTTTTAGATAATCCTTTAATGTTGCATGACTCCTTTCTAATGCACCGTTAGTTTGGGGGTGATAAGCTGTAGACATTAGCTTTTTAATTCTAAACATTTAAGCAATTCCTTTAAATATATTAGAAGTAAATTCGGATCCTTGATCGGTAAGTATAGCTTTAGGAATTCCGAAATATGATATAAATAGCATTAAATTTTCAATAACAGTTTCGGCATCATGCGTAGGAATACAGAAAGCTTGAGAGAATTTATTTAAATCGTCTTGCAATGTTAAGATAAATCTATTTCCATTTTTTGTTACAGGTAGAGGACCTACTATATCCATTGAAACTCGTTCAAATGAAGTTTTACTAGTAGTTGTAATAATCATTGGAACTTTATTTTTCTTACGTTGAGTTTTATTCGTGTGACATAATTTACAATTTTTAACATAATTCATAACATCATTTTTCATATTTATCCAATTATATTTAGATTTTATTCTGTTATACATTTTAACTATACCGTTATGTCCAGATGACGGACTGTCATGGTTTTCCTTTAAAATAGTTGGAATTAATGATTTATCAGGTGTAATTATTTTATTATGACAAATAGTAATAGAAAATTAAATATTTTTAAAGATATAAAATATAATTTGTTTAATAGTATCTGAATGAATATTAGTTTCTTTAAAGTTAGGCAAATAAATTTTATTAATATTATTATTTATAAGATAATTTCTAAGATTTCTTAAAGTATAAAATAAATCTTTAGGAGCAATTGTATCAAAGTGATTATATTTTACAATACAATGGTAAATATGCTGTTTACCTTTTTCAGCAATAGTTTCGTAGATTTTATATATTTCTTTTGTTTCAGATAAAAGAAGATCGATATCTTCACTTTTACAAAAAGCTTCGATGCTATATAAATTTTCTTCATCTAAATTTATACTTGTAAGATAAGCAACGTGTTCATGTTTAGAATCGAACAATAAACTATCAATTTCATAATAATCTTTTATTTCAAACTCTTCGTTTGTATTAAAGAATTGTAAAAAGTCATTATAGCTTTCATTAGAATCATTAATATTTAAGTTATTTATCATTATTCTAGATAAACAATAAACATTTGAATTGACACGACCAGGCTTGTGTAATATTTCATAATCAAATTCTTCTAATTTCAATCTCCATCTAATAAGTTTACTTCCTGGATCTTTAACATTAAATAACCATGTGAGTGGTCTATGATCTGTTACAATTTTAAAATGACGACCATATAAATATGGTCTAAAATGTTGAACGGCCCATTTTATGGCAAGTAATTCTTTTTCAGTAGTATTATAATTTTGTTCAGTTTTATTTAGTGTTCTAGACATACATACATATCTTCACGCCAAGTCCCTTACGGGGTAGGCAGAGAGTATC
>NJDC01001598.1:17042-30893 GCA_002245475.1 Calephelis virginiensis
GCCATCTTACAGGGACGACTAAATCAAGGCTGGGATTTGCCACCAACAGGCACAGAAGAGAACGGAATATAAAGTTCCATACCCTGCAGCTCCACATCAGTGACAGCATCAGCAACGATGTCTGGATCATCCAGCGAGAAGCAAATCTGCCTCCATGGGTAAGACGCAAAAAAAGATCGCATCCCGTCCCAATCTGCTGACCTGTAATGCCACACTCGACGTCGGCCCGATTGTGGTAGCCGCAGACAGGGTGGAATTGACACTGCACTCCGGACTAAGCAGTGGTCAGAAGATCCAAGAGGGGCATCGACAGAGACTTTATAGTTCTCTGGGTGAGAGGTCAGCAGAAGGTCTAACAGTGAAGGCGTGTGATCCCCCACATCTGGAATTAGCGTGGGCGAAGTCACCAGTTGGGTGAGATCATAGGACAAGGCAAAGTCGTGAACAGATCTTTCCACATGATCGGTGGAACGTGAACCAAGCCAATCAGCATGGTTGGCATTAAAATCACCAAGAATCACGATCTCCGCGGATGGGATTTGCTCAGATACAAAATCGGAAGCCATTTGCATGTGCTCAACGAGCCGGTCTGTCTCGGAATTGCCGCTATGTGACCTGTACAGGCACGCGTAGACACTGAGCAGTCAACGCGCAGCCAATGAATAGACAGGTCTTTGCCTTCAAGATTGCCGAGGCGCCGGAAACAAATATCCTCTCTGACGAAAGCGCACACGCCAGCCCGAGGTATAAATGAATGTTCCAATTTATACCCCGTGTAGGAGAGGTACGACGTGTCAGCCGGAGAAGATATTTGCGTCTCAGTCAAAAAGAGCAACGCTGGCTTTGCCGCCTCCAGGTGAAAGTGGACGTCAGGTGGTACCCCCCTGGGGACTAAAACTTTGAATTTGCGGCTCCATTATAATATGAGGGGGGGGGAGGGGGAGTGGGCATCCGGGACTCTCACCAACCAGGCGAAACGCAGCAGCAACGCCGCTACTTCACGCCGGTCTTAAGTGAGAGAGTGGTACGTCCCCCGACGTGCCGGCCCATTAAGCCGCAGCCATACAGGCAAACAACATGGCACTGCCACTCGGAAAGGTGACTGATTGCACTAGTGGAATAATTCAAAAACCCCAAGTTTTTGGACCGTCAAAAAGTGTTTGATTTTAGCTATGTGGGTCAATTAGGTCATGGTTCGTCTGCTTTTGTCAACTCTGGTAACTTCATACCTCCACATTTGCAATTAAGTAATTTGAATGATTAAATTTTCTGGTACCGCTTTCCATTAGCTGATTACATTTAAACGGATCATTGTTTACTGGGGAAGATAAGATGGATTACAACTTCATAACGATAATACAACAGCCCTAAATTTGATTAAAATAACAAGATATTTCTGTATTTTAGAGCTGCTTAAAAATGAAACGAAATGAAATGTTGATTGAATATAGCAACTGAATAATATTTTATATACTTGTAACGCACCTATGTAATTCTAAAATTACGAATCTTAACGCGATCTCTCACTAAGAATATTTGGGGTTCGACTGAGAATCAGTGTTTTTTATGCGACTTGAAAAAAGAGAAGATTCAATTCGTCTTAATTTTTTTTGTTTATTCGATTACTCGATCAATAGCGAACCGTTTTTGATGGTTCTCTTTTAAAAAGACAGGTCATAATATATCATATTAGTTTTATTATGACCCAACTAGGGATTTTTGGTTATACTTAATAATGCATACATTTTTGTCTATCTTGACGACATCGAAATAATGTTGACGATAAAATTAAGTATAAAGCTAAACTGCTGGTAGGGTGTTGATAAAATTGATGTGGGACCATTTCGGGATCATTAGCTTTCTTTAAAAAAAATCGCGACGTTCGTAGTAAAATAATTGAAGTCGGTGTTTTACTGCGCTTCAATTATGACATCAATTATTGTTGTTTATAATGTTTAATATTTCTTTATAGCACAAGACAGTGAATAAGTATATCTATGGGTTCTGCGGGTAAGGGACAACCGTGTCCTATAGTGTAGTCGACCAATTCAAAATGGTGTTAATTAAATAGACATAAAGCTCCTAAAAATAAGTGCGATAGTTTATTCGTTTCGGAAAGAAAAATGTTTTAGGCACATCAAAAAGCACTCTATATAAGCACATATTTTTTTTCAGGAAACTTCAGGAATAAATTTCTAATATATTATGTTAAATAAAAAAATGAATAATATCTTATTATTGCTGTTTTTTTCACATATCACAGGTATATAGCTCGTATATATAATATTTGACATGGTTGTGAACTTGTCGACTGGACTAGTAGTTGTTTATAGGCGCCGTTCTGTGGCCGGGGTGCTACGCATATTACGAAGGAATATTTTCTTACCTGGCTGTTTATTTCTCTAAAGCCTGCTCGCCTTTGTGAGTTGCAAAAACTGTACTACAAAGAACTGAAACTATCAAAGAAGAAGTTCAGGAACCGGTATGATTTTGAATGTAAGAGTAAATAGGCCGCTTCTGTGTGATTTCGTCTTTACCTCAGACTGTACCTGAGCTGTCCATCAGGCGGATTTCTTGTCATTAGACTTAGCTATTCACCAAATATAAACTTTTGGCAATCAGTGCCACAAAAGTAATTTAATCTAAGAATATAGTAAAAACCTCAAATATATCGTCGTAATTAATCACAGTGAAAGCTACGAGCTTCAGCTAGTAGCTTATAAAATACTTAACCTGCGTAATTAATTACCCAAATATTCAATTTAAATACCCCGTGCCCTTAGACATATTGCGGTTTAAATAAAACGTCGCACGCACAACTGAAACCGTCACGAGAGAGCTCACCGTGATAGATGATATTCGGGGACAATTAATCTTGCCCCAAAATATGCGGACGATTTGCAAGCTTGGTCGAGCCTAATGGTTGAGAGGATTATTACGAGACCACAGCCGGCTAGAACTCGGTATCATTAACAAAAGTACGAGGTATCAATCACGTACATATTATGATAGCTCAGCCTGACCGCCAATAAAGGTAAACTTCCATATGGTATTGAGAGACAAATTGATTTTACCCTCCACTTAACTATTATATATAAGTTGTGATTTGCTCAAAACTAGCCGCGTATTTTAAGATGCAGGCGAAAACTCAAAATACATTGTGTTGTGTAAACAAGCAGGTTTTGTGTATGAAACCGCATGCAGGGTTAGTTACGCGTCTCATTTTACGCTTCTCATAAATCACAAAACTGTTCGCTCCAGTATTTAAAAGAAGTATTACTGAATCTAATCCCCGTTAGTTTAAAAGTTTGAGTAATTAAGAAATCAAGACGGAGTAACACATAACCATGAACTAGTCGAAGATAGTTTTCAAATGAACGTATCTACTGTTGTTAAATCAAAGACTGAGATGGCATATTTAAATCCTGAACACACTTCAGTATTTTGTCGTACGAGGTTAAACTACAAGCGCTACAATGACATGCAAATGTGAAGTCGTTCAGGAAAGCAATAACTTGACAGTATAAGCCCATATATCATTTGAAGGGGTTCTCATAAAGGAGGAGCACTCGGACAGTAAAGGCGTTATGCAACACCGCTGTCCTTGGATGATATCTTCCATTTGTTTTATGTAATCGTGTTATCTCGACGGAAGTAACATATTTTAGACTACCCCAAGTATTTGCATGCATAAGTTATACAGGAGGAGTCTTGTTTTAAAAGGAAATTTTTAGAAAATATAACTAGGTATTGTAAATGTTTTGCTAGCATGTTAAATTGATGTAATATAATGATGTTTAGTTTTTGCTTCTACTACGTTTATTCCTTTTTTGGAAACGAAGGTCATGATTCTGAAGTCGGGGCCACTTCGGTTTTATTTGAATTTTAGATGGATAGTTTTTTTTATTAAAAGTTAATACACAATATATTTTTTTTTAAATCGGAGTCATCATCAGCCGAAAGACGTCCACTGCTAGACATAGGCCTCCCCCGAAGAGCGCCACAAACAAGTTATTATTATTCATCATTCATTATCAATACGAGGGTCAAACTGAAAGTTCTTAGAAAATCAAAAACTAAGCATTCTAGCAAGTTATTAGTTTTATTATAACTTTTCAAAATAGCGTCCATTTACATCAATACATCGCTGCATTCGATGGAACCATTGAGAAAAGCACCTTGCCCACTCGGCCTTAGGGGTCTCTTCGACGGCGTTTTGAAACACAGCCTCTGCTTCTTCGGCGTCCATAAAATGTTTTCCTCGAAGTTTTTCTTTTATTTTCGGGAATAAATAAAAATCGCAGGGTGCGAGGCTATACAGCGCTATACGGCTACAGGGCTATACGGCGGGTGACCCAGTAATTCCACGTCTGAGGTCGCCAAATAGTCGATCGTTTGCCTGGCGGTGTGCGACGAGGCATTGTCGTGATGAAGGAGGATCCTGCTGCGAGGTCGTTTCTCTCGAACTTTTTCCAAGACAAGTGGCAAACAGTTGTTAGTGTACCACTCTGCATTAACCGTTTTCTGATCCTCTAAGACAACTGTCGCGTAATGATCTGTCTTTCCGAAGAACGAGGCCACCATCTTTTTTCCAACACTTCGACCTCTCTTCACTTTAGTTGGCAACTCAACGGAAGGAAACACCCACTGAGCAGACTGTCTTTTGGTTTCCGGAACATAACAGTAAATCCAGCTTTCGTCACCCGTTAGTATGTCGAACACAGCATTTGAGTCACCTCTGTTAAATGTTTGGATCATTTCTCGGCACCAATCAACACGGCGGAGTTTTTGAGCCTCGGTCAAATTATGCGGTATCCAGCGGGCACAAAGCTTCCTGACCGCTAAATGTTCATGGAGTATTTTGTGCACTTGACTCATACCTATGCCTAGACTTGTCCGAATCTGCTGATAGGTCACTCTTTTGTCAGTCTCTATCATACGCCGCACAACACTGATATTGTCTTCAGTCGTCGCTGTAGAAGGCCGTCCCTCACGCAAATCATCGGTTAGATTAGTTCGACCACGTTTGAATTCATTAAACCAGTTGTAAACTGTGGCACGAGATGGGGCTTCATCGTGAAAAGCCGATCGAAGTCTATCATAACTTTCTTGTTGACTTATATGACATCGAAAGTCATAAAAAATCATTGCACGATTATTATATATATTCTCGGCTTAAATTCATTCTGACGTGCACAGACAATTTTCAATTTGCCGCCAAATCGTAAAACAAATGACAAATGAATGAATTGTATACTCAATATTATTGGTAAAGAGTTCTATTTTCAAAATTTAAAATTATTTTTTTAATATAATGCTTTTAAGTTGCCAGTTCTAAAAACTTTCAGTTTGGCCCTCGTAATAATTATTAAAAATTTGTCCACACATTTTTCTCTTTTAAAAATTCTTCTGCCTTATCCCATTATTTACATAGTTTATTTTGTTTTATCCTAGTTTTAACTACGAACGTCTTTATTTTTCACCAACATTTGAGTATTTATTTTGACATCCATATTGTTTTCGTAAATGTATGAAGTAGGAACAGTCACAACATTATTTTTTTAATAACTTTCTCAAAGACGCTCTGCTGTTTAAATTATATGCAGCTCGTATAGATCTTTTATGTGAGAAAAGAACCATATCGTAGCTGCTCTTCCTCATTTTTAAAGACCACATTTTAAATTACTATCGAAGCTGTAGTTAACAAACCTAGCGGTTTGAAGCGCTCAACCCTCGAATCTTATTAACTGCGTATGCATGCTACGTGTATGTACGTTTTTTTGCTAAATTCAATATATGTTGACTCCACTGTAACTTAGAATTAATATTTAGGCCCAAAAATACAGTGTCATTAATCAATTCTAATCTTTCGATATTTAATGCAATATGCCACGTCGATTTATAGGTCTTACATTTTGGTCTTCAATTTAATACATTTGGTTTTCTTAGCATTTAATACCAAATTATTAACACTTATGCATCACGCACTCACGTATATATCTTAAAAAAGTACTTGTTCGTTAATTACTACTACTGACTACTTTTAATTCAAGACCTGCTTCTCCATAAAGAACCACAAAAATTTGTTCGTTATAAGCCGAGTAATCGTCTAACAGAAGAGAAAAAAAAACTGCAGTCGAATTGATAGTCTTCTCTTTTTGGAGGAAAAATTGAGGAAGAATAATTGATGACCTGCACTCATGTTACTCTCAAAAATGAAATAATTATTTTCCATATTTGTAATTAAACGTAACTTGTGATATCAATCACAAACAGCAATCATGAAATAGTTAGCGATGCGAATGTCCCGATAATTGGAGATGTCTGTTTGGTGCAACTCGTATTAAGCTGGAATATTGTTGCCGGCGGAGAGGTGTAATTTCAAATCTGTGCTTTGATCATTCGTTCCTACAGATTCGATTAGGCACAGTAGTAGTGATCGGAAATTCTGAATCATTTTCATATATATTCTGCGACCATTTCAGTTACCGAGAATCCTTTGGTTTTGTCAAATTAATTCCCTCTCACCATCCTGCGTGTCTTATCCTCCATATATTTTGTTGCCTGGTACGCCGGCGTTTTGACCGGATACAAGCCGTCGGTGGAACATCAAGTTAAATTTTGTAAAACCGGTTAAAAAATCACCACAATTTTTTTTGAAATCTTATGTTAACACAGCTTCTGCTTGTTGAATCTTGAAAATAATCTTGAAAATTGGTCAGTTTAGTGTAAATAAAGTTTTACGCGTCAAAATCACTATGATAAATGACGTTTATTTGTTTTAAAAAATATATTGCTTTTACAGCCTCCATATGTTTGTACCTTTATGTTGTTAATATCATCCTCTGTATCATAAGATGTCGTTTAAATCCTAATAATTTTTAAATTTTACCAAAAGTGCCTCTGATTTGTTGATTCTCAAATAAAATTGTTTTGGTTTACTTAAGTGAACATTATTTGTCGTCTTAATATTTTTTTGAATATTCTCGATTTTATCTGCAGGTCGATGAACAGCGTAATGAAGTGATGAAAAATATGAGCTGTGAATTTATGCAGAATTTGGCGATGCCAATTCGACATACCAATTTGAACCACGAATTGCAATCGTGCCATTCAACATAGAATAGGTAATGACGCGAATGTCCCGATAATTGGAGATGTCTGTTAGGTGCAACTCGTATTAAGCTGGAATATTGTTGCCGGCGGAGAGGTGTAATTCCAAATATGTACTTTGATCATTCGTTTCACGGTGTTAGGTACAGCAGTAGTCGTTCAGTAAAGTTATTTTTTTTTTTAAGAAATTTCTTATGGCTCTTTGAGTAGAGAGAAGTCCACAGCTAGTTGTAATTTTTGTAAACTGACGTTGAGTAATAGAATCGCCTATCTGTATACTCCATTGTTGATGCGGCTTCAGTTCGTGTTCTAATCTTGAATACTGTGGTAAGTGCCGATCAAATAGTAAATTGTGCCATGTTTCACTTAATATTACCTACCCACCAAAAAAAACACACTAGCTGTCCTCGCGAACTTGCGATGACAGCTAGTGTGTTTTTTTTTTATATTGTTCCAACGTGTTTCAGCACTAAATAGCACAATGACCATTAGGTTGTTGTACTGTTTAGGTCTGAAACCATTTGGAAAAACAAAAAATCATTTGAATCGTTTCGGCAGTTCTCAGTTAAAACTGTTGTATTAATTCCGATTTTGTTTTATGTAATAAGATTTATGTGTTTATTTTTATTTTATCATATTAAAATATTATCGCTAGTGCTATACTCATATACTCTTACAGAACCAAAGTAGTACATATCTACCTAACCTAAATGGTTTCGTCTCCTGACAGTATTATTTAGAAATGAAAATAAAAAGCTTCTCCTTAATAAAACCTTTTAAGTTATTTCTCTAAAGAAAGAAATGCATGATTAGTAATTGATGAAATTAATGATAAATAATTAATTAATAATGCTTACAAAATTTTGAAAGAAGATAGGAGATATAAAATTAAAGAAGCCGGAAATCCCATTATTCATAGGGTTTTACAGAGTTTTATCGCCTTTGTGGTTTAGCGGTCCGGCGTCAGACTTGACTTCTTGAGGTACCGGATTCGATTCCCGGGTCGGGCAACAAAAAAATTGAAAATTTGTATTTTCAATTTTCTTTAAAAAACATCAAGTTGCCCAGGACTAGACATGTTCCCAGCTGGCGATTGCCTTGCCGCCTATCACATTTTGGGACTTAGTGTCTTCGGCTAGTCGTGGGTGCCTTGGTTGTGCCTCTGCCTATCTCTTCGGGGATATGCGTGAAGAAGAAGAAGATACTTTTAAACACTCCACTTGTGGTAGAGTACTTTGCAGCATCTTGCCAGGCTAGGGATCTGTTGCATGAATACGTTTTATTTAGAATAAGCTATTTATTCCTGCTGCCATAAAACAGAGTCATATTCCGGTATAGGAGGATAAGGTAGACTTTTATATCAGGCCTGACATCCCGCCCATAAAGTAACGCCCCTTTAACATTTTGTGGTGTCTATCCACCACGTTTGTGTCCTACAATCAGATACACTTTCCGCTTTCTTATTCCAACCAAAAATATGAATAATTTGGAGTAGGTGTAAAACTGTTTTATATACGACTTTATACACAAATTAAAATGAACAAAACTGTTGTTATACTCAAGTTACCATCAAAGTTGTTTGAGGCGAGAACATGCAGCGACGGTGACGATGCAAATTAGTAGAATCACAATTAGTGTCTGATAGTTCGCCGTGCAGTTTGAATTTACCAAATGAAACAACTGAGAGCTTGAAAACTTGTTTTTCTGTTACTATGTTACACTTGCGGCTTATTTTAATAACCGATCTAAGTAAAGAGATCTACTATGGACCTGGTACCACCAGATATGGTTATTCTTCAACAATCACTACATAGTATAAAATAAAACAATGTCGCTTTTCGCTGTTTGTCCCTATGTATGCTTAGGTCTTTTAAACAACGCAAAGGATTCTGGTTTTTATGTGTATAATATAGACGTTTGTTCACCCGTGCGAAGCTGGGGCGGGCTGCTAGTTAACAATAAAACTCTATTAGACCTCTAACTGTAGATAGACTATTAAAATTGGTGGACGGTTATAACCTGATTAATCATAATTAGAATAAACGGAAACTAAATTTACTTGCTAAAAGACGTTTTTATCTACCCACTACGTTGTATTTTGGTTTATCTATGTGCATTTGTGTGTGTGTGCTTGTGTTTTATACACTTATTATATTTAAGGTTATCGTTTTTTTATTGTTTGGTGCCAATTCAAAATCAGGTACTTAGGTATCCATTGTCAAGCGTAGTGAAAAGGGTTATTTGAATAGCTTTAGTTATTTAGTTAAAAAGTTTTAGTTTTTTAATTTTGTGTGGCCATAACATATCAAATCACCACTTACTTAATTTTTGATTACTTTTAAAATAGCCATGGACTGCAAAATAATCTTTTTTGAATGTTAATCGTTATACAATAATAACAAATTACACAGATTGAATCTAACATCAAAACAATGAAATTATATGCTTGTGTAATTGGTGTTAGTTTACAATACCTAGTATACGTATAAAGAGGTTTTTACATACATAGTAACAGAATAAGTTTTATAAACACTCAGACCCAAAAATGCAGACATCTTCATGTACAAATGCATGTCCCCGTCGGGAATCAAACTCGAGCCTCGCGGTCATGTAATGTTAATATTTATAAAATAAGCTTTATAAAATAAGTCACCCACTACTTTTCTATACTTGGGTTAATATAAAACGAACTACGAGGTTTACTTATCGGTTGAAAATGTTAGCACTTGGTTACACGAAACATATAATGTAACTGGAAACAAATGGAGAGAAAAAAAACAAGAAAAAATACAAATTATATACCTTTTTAATAATTATTGCCAATGTAGATTAAATGGCATAAATTGTAGCTATTTCTGTTTTTTGCAATCCCCAATTTATAGTTAAACAATAAGTTGTGATACCGCCATCGTTGGCCTATTTTATTACAAGAATATCCAAGTTTGTGAACATAAATAGACTTAACTGACTCACGTCCGACATATTGTAACAAGGGTCTCGTTATACCATGACGTGTTATCAATATTTCTATTGTAATATTTAGAAATATGTCTTCGTCTTGTGTTAGTTCCGGATTACTTTGAAGAATTATGGCTTGCTTATCAAGCAGGTTGTAAGAGCCAATTACCGCCTTTATATCACTAGCACCATGAACTTATAAAATATTTATACTTGTAAACTATATAGAGTTGTCAAAACGTCAATGCTCTTTATTGTGAAGTTTACGTAATTGGGTTTGGAGCGTAAGCTGACTCATTAACGCAAACCGCTTTACTACAAGGCCTCCTATCACTAGTCTATATTTTGAAAATCTTTGGGCAGCATGAAAAAAGAAAAAAAATAGGGTTTCTATTTTTCTATGAATTGAATTGACCATTATTTGACGATTAGATGTAAAAAAGTTACCTTATAAAATCCAGGGAACGATGCTGGAAAATATGCATTAATATCTTAAAAACCAATATCGTTCGGCTGACACATTGAATTCTATGAAATGAAATTATATTTATATTAAGAAATATAAAATCTCTGTGTGATATCGCCTCTGTGGTCTAGCAGTCCGGGTGTTGGACTTGACTGCATAAGGACCCGGGAGGTTCGAATCCCGGGTCGGCCAACAAAAAGAAAATTGGATTTCTCCAATTTTCTAATAAAAAAATGTTGGTCGGGATTGGAAATGTGCCCGGTTAGCGATAGGCTTGTCACCTATCACATTGTGGGACTTAGTGTCTTCGGCTAGTCGTGGGTGTCTTGGTTGTACCTCTGCCTACCTCTTCCGGGATATGGGCGTGAAGATACTTTAAAAGGAAGATCTATTTATTCGATGGCATTGTTTTTGACACTTTGAAAAAGCAGATGTCTTAAAGGATATGTTTTTATTTATTAAATAATTATATTAATGAAAGCTTCATTTCTACAGAAAACAACTGTGTCGGTCTGCATCAACACCTAGTAATTTTTACACGTTATCAAGTCTTGAAAATTTTATGGCTTAACCATTAACCAATTTGAATTTCCTTGAAATGAAAACTCTGCTTAAAGTTTCGTATTTAACTTTTGCGAATAAGTCCTAAATAATTGTTATTTGGACAATTGGTGCCGAACATTATTATATATTTATATCCCAACTATAAATGACAACCTACCATGAACATTATTCAAAAGTTTTGGTCAAGCTTTAGTCTTTCTTCGATTATTGTACTACTTAACTGGTTGACGATATATTGCAAGGAGACATGAACCAAAGAAGATCTCGTAACACTGAACAGTACCATCTATTTCTGAGACATGGAAGTAAAATGTTGCCGGATATTATTACAGATTTATAGCCAAGCCAAAAATGACTATACCACGAATATTATTCTCGACTAATAGTCAAACAATAAACTATGCTTTACGGGTGGTTGGCTTTGATTACATATACAAGCCTGTTGTTGCGGATTCATGTACTCATATCTTACGACATATTGGCTAATTGATGTCGCGATCCCTGAATGGGTTCACGCGTAAGCACGCTTGAATTTAATGTCGGATATTCTTCGGAGTCATGAGTTCATGACCGTCCGTCCACTGGGCAGGGGTCTAGGATAGCCAGAAAGTTACTATTTTCATTATTAAATTTATTCTTCGCCTAATGAACCTTGAGTATGTCACCTCCCTGGTTTGAAAACTGAGTCCGTTCTTATTCCCGGGTAGAGCTAAATATCTATGTCATGTGGTGAAGCTGCAGGTAACATCTAAAGTTATACATATATGTATAAATGCGTTATGTTTAATTAAGTTTGAAATCATACAAATTTATCTCAGTATATTTTTAATAAGTTATCCCGGCGAACTTCGTTCCACCCGTTCAGTTTGTAATGGAAAAAATTAAAATGTTGTTTTTTTTTCTAGTTTCCTCGCAGTTATTTCCTTTATCTAATTTTTTAAAACTAGTCTTAAATAAATATTTTAAAACCAAAGATAGCCAAATCAGTTCAGCCGTTCTCGAGTTTTAGCGAGACTAAGGAACAGCAATTGATTTTTTTATATATATATAGATTACATTGAAAACATATTTTGAAAAAGAAGGCGAACCCTGTAAACAAAGCTTATACATGCTAATATCTTGTGTAACTTTCGTGTTAATGGATGTTGTACCATAAATGAAAAGTCCGATCGGACCTTAAGACGAAGTGAAAGGCAAAAGTTATAATAAGTTGTAGCAACTTGGAGCAACTCTTATCCATATAGAACGAGTGGACCGAGAAGATTGAATAATATGTTCCTATATCATTTATCTAGTTTAGAACTTTTCCTGTTAAGTATTTTTCTTATTACAGTTTTATGTTTGATATAATTTTTTTTCAGTTTCTTTTTCCAATTATTGTCTTTTGGCGCTATTAAAAAAAATATACAACAATTTGTTTGTTGGCACCAGCTATACCTAAATATAAATTACCATACTTTTTATTGTCAGGACGGAATTCCGTTGTATATTGATATTAACACTATTGTGATAATAACACGTTGTATTTGTAGAAAAATACTCTGGAAGCGTTGACGTTTTTCAAAGCAATATTAAAGCCTTAGACGTACAGTAATGAACCCATATTTCGTTCATTGTAACAAAACTATTTAAGAAAATTATCCGCATCGGCTTCAAATAACTCCAAACGTGTGTCACGTGAAATAGTCAATCGCGACCTTTTTTTTTGTTCAAATGAAAGTAATCATGGAACTCACCTCGTAGACACTTTTTAGAAACCCAAATCGTTGACTATATTTTGAGTTCGTTCCTGTTCCTAAAATATGTTTTTTTTTTATAGAAGAGGAGGCAAACGAACAGGTGGGTCACCTGATGGAAAGTGATCACCTCCGCCCACAGACATCCGCAACACCAGGAGTATCACAGATGCGTTGCCGACCTTTATGGAATGAGTACGCTATTTTCTTAAAGGTTCCTAAGTCGTAATCGTTTGGGAATACCGCTCTCGATATAAAATAAATAAGATGCCTATAATTTCGGCTATCTGTCTCATTTTCACTTAGCGATCTCCCATGATTAAATCAAGTCCTTTTTTAATATTTTCGTCAATAGTGGACGTCGGAGGCCGTCCAGTTTGAGGTTCATTTTTCACGTTCTCTCTGTGACGCATAAATTCTGTCATTTATTTTTTGACGAATGAATAAGACAGAGCAGAATCCCCTAATGTACTGACCATGTCATCATGGATAGCTTTCGGTTATAGCCCCTTCTAATGGAGGTACTTAACGAAGGCCCTTAAAATATAAAATTATTGTTAATCATTGTACACGTTTTGAACTTCACACAAATGACTTATCTGAACTGAACTAAGTGATGTGGGTAGATTTGACTTTTAGAATTGAATAGATCTCTCTTAAGCCGAGTACATTTCAATTCACCTTGGCGTCTTGAAAAAGGTTAGATAATTGAGGTTCAAAAGCAGGTGCAACAGTTTTAGCAGGTGACGATTAGCTATAATGTTCTTAAAGGTCCAATATTAGGTGCTAGAGTTGTTGATCCTGATCTACCTAAAATAGCCAAAACCTTCTTCCCGGAACGTGAAAGCTTTTGAGTATGGGAAAGTGTTAAATTTACGCTAACATTATAATTTAGTAAAAACGTTCGTAATTCTATATCATTAATAAACCTTTCACAAGCAGATAAAATACTGCTCAGAATGGAGGAAGTAAAATTGTAGGAATTGCGTCCCGCTAAGTATAACAACAGCAATT
>NJDC01001598.1:42050-67614 GCA_002245475.1 Calephelis virginiensis
TTCAAAGAACGTTTCCCATCCCTGAAACTAGCTACGAAACCTTTTAGTTATGAAATAGAAATACCGCATGTCTATTCGAATAACCAGTCCATTGCAGATACTAGATAGAAATGCGATTTCGAAGTGTATATATTTTCGACGCTTGGTAGTGGCTGTCGGATACGGACATCTATATAGAAATTGTTTAAGTTTGATATGAATGTTGTTTTGTTTTTTTTTGTTTTTTTTTTACTGTACTGTATATTCTAAACAAGAAGATAGCACTTTAGCCCTAAACTGTGACGTCACTAAGGAGCATTATTGCACAGCTATGGGTTTAGCATTAAGTCTGAAATCAGTATTATTTCCATTTCATATCCTTAGCTTATGTCATAATATCGTCTTTCTTAGATATCAGTTAATGATATTGTTTTATGAGTTCATTGAAAGGTCCCATGAACTCGTGAAGCAATATTAATGAATGAGTTGTGTATATTGTGTGTGCAATAACGTCGTTTTTTTATTATTATTGACTGAACGTGTTATCACAGATGTAAAATAAGCTTTTATTTTGTTAAACCCGCGTCAGCAGTGTAACTGTTGTGGCAAATAATACTTCAAACGACACAGAATGTGACAAGCCTAAGTGACGTTCCCACTACCCACCTCCGCGACCAGAACACGAATATAGGAAGAGCTCGAAAAAAAAAGTATCTTCACCTCCATATCCCGGAAAAGGTAGGTAGAGGCACAACTAGGGCACCCTCGACTAGTCGAAGATACTAAGTCCCACAATGTGATAGGTGGCAAGCCTATCGCCAACCGGGCACATATCCTATCCCGAGCAACATTTTTTTTATTATAAAATTTGGAAAAACCCAATTTTCTTTTTGTTGCCCGACCCGGGATTCGAACCCGGGACCTCATGCAGTCAAGTCCAATAACTGAACCGCTACACCACAGAGGCGAACAATAGGCGAGGCTCGGGAAACAATATAAATTGTCACGTTCTTTACATGTGACAACCCTACCTAAAGTTTCCACCTCCCACTTCCGCGACCAGATCACAAATAGAGTCCGAACACGGGAAACAAAACCACTTGTCACATCCTTCGCCAACTTTGTCGAAGATTTCACCACAGAACACCAAATCGCACTCGACGTACTTTTTGCCTCTACACTGAGGCATCCTCAGGAAATGGACTGTACCGTAGAAACGACGACACACGAGTGACTTGCCGCCGCCTCGATTGCGCCTTATATAGACCAAACGCCCCAATGTCAATTATTCGTAAGGCGCAGTCGTAATCGTAGGCTTATTTTACATCTGTTATAATGGATTTCCGCAAAGTAACGCCTGATTCAATAAAATGAATGTGTTATTCAAATAATACAGCTTTAACACTTTACTTCGGCCAAATCTGAGCTTTAAGCGGGCGGAACGCGGACACTTGAAGCGAAATGGGAGCGACTCCGAGTACAACGGGAAACTGATGTTCATATTGCACACTTGAGGTCACAGCACACATGTCAACTCGGAAAGGGATCGTCACCGTATCGCCTTTCGAATCGCCGTCAATCAGGCGTCAACCTAACCGATGCACGTAACCAAACAGTATCAGCAGCTCCTATACATTAACTCGGCTACAGCTAAACGACACCGCGCTTAAGGCTCGCAGACCGCAAGCCTGTTCCAAGGCGCGGCGATTACGTTACGATTCCGATTAGTGTGCGTTGCAGTATGGAGTTTTATACAAACAATAAAGAACGGCTCGAGGCGATGCGGTGACGATTCCTTTCCGAGTTGATATGTGTGCTGAGACCTTGACGCGACTACGGTGCGAACTGGTAACATATCGCCAGCGTCGCGACATTACACTATGGTAGTGTCCGCCGCGCAGTAAACTCTCCCGCTTCACTTGTGCTTTGGTCGCATAAGTTTAGCCCAAGCCTTATAAACATGGTATTGTAACGACGCGTCACTATCTCGTAGCCGTAATTATTCAACAGTCTACTGCCCGCTCTGATCTTTTAACCGGAACACAACTATGTTAAACATCGGCGATACGACGACCATAATGGGTAAGACAATGGTACCTGATTGAAGACGCTGCTGCACCGCATTCTGCCAACAGTAAAACGTGTGTTAATAAATTAATATAAATTAAACCGAATCGTAATGTTTTTTTACGATTTTTCCCACTTGTAACAAGCAACGTGATGTCGCTAATGTCTAAGAGATGCTTCGTACGTGAAGTGAATCTTAGATGAAACATTCAAAATATTGTGGCGTTTTAATCGCCTTTGTGGTTTAGCGATTCAGTTGTTGGTCTTGACTGCATGAGGTCCCGGGTTAGAATCCCGGGTCGGGCAACTAAAAGAAAATTGTGTTTTTCCAATTTCCTAATAAAAACAAAAAAAAAAGTTGCTCGGGACAGGATATGTGCCCGGTTGGCGATAGGCTTGCCACCTATCACGTTGTGGGACTTAGTATCTTCGGCTAGTCGTGGGTGCCCTGGTTGTGCCTCTGCCTACATCTTCGGGGATATGAGCGTGAAGATACTTTACTTTAATAAATACATAAAAAAAGATACTTACGTAACATAAAAAGATAAAAAATCGTATACTAAAGATAAAAGTAATCTACAAGTAAACAGTACATAATATATAAATAATAGTATATAATAGGGAAGTAATGGATACTAAGTATAGACAAAATATTAGGGCTTTAAAATAACTAAGTCAGGGATATTATGACCGAAGAGTAAAATATAATGTAAAGTAACAAGATTCTATAGATAATTAAAATTGTATGATAAAGGTCGCCCGGCTGGACTTCGTTCAAACTTCAAAGATCGCTTGCGGCCGCACTCAGGGACGTCAATTAACATATAATCTGTCATTAAGCCCCAAGTTTGTATAGATGTAATAACTGATTAAAAGATGTTTGGTCTTAGAGTGCGGCAGTTAATGTGTAAATTAAAAACAATTGTATTTTAATAATGCGTTAGCAAATTCAAAACCTCGTCAGTATATGAAAAGCCACGGCCATCTGCTAGTTTATGAAATGCAACACAAGTTACCTAATTCACGAAATTTAATATCACCAACTGTGAGTAGAAGTTGCACGGTAGTAAATTTTCCGGCGCTCAAAATTGTTTGAGTTGTTTGTCCATAAATTATTATATTGCACAATACGGGTATTTTGACGTGTAGTTAATAATTTATAACATATGTAACTTTATATAACTTATATCTTAGTTTCGCAAAATATTTATACTTGCACATCCCGTATTCTATCATCTGTACATTTTTTTTCTTTATCGTCGTAACTTCATTACTAGTGCTCCTTCGTCTCTTACTTTTTGTTGCGATCCTGATTTTCGGCTTCCGCAGTTCGGAGGGTGGTTGTCACAGAGAGACCAGTGGGTGCATTGAGCTGATCACACTTTATTATTGTTGTTTAACACATTAACAAAAACTATCTATAAAAATAATGTATGCACATAGATGATGTTTGAAAAAAATATTCGGGACTTGTTACGATCTGAATCCATAATTTTTTTTTAATGTACCTGTTTGCCTCTGCGTTTGCGCATCATTATGGCAAACGGAGATTCATTTACTTAAACCTTCAAGTAACAATTTGACTGTTTTGAAGGTTACAATATTATCTTAGTAAGAACATAAATATCTTTCTTTAGTGCCAGACATTTAAACTCTAAAGAATAGGACATATTGACGTTATTCTTTTAAACACACCTTAACACCCTGCTACTATTGAAGAGTCATGGCTATCGCTACTACTACTGTACTATGCAGTGAAATATGTTTTAAGAAAGCTATAGTAGGGCTTCTACGTGATGTAGTACTATTCCTTCCGCCATAAAATATGCTTTGTTATATACTCAGATATGTATGCATGTGTGTTATATACTTGCAGATAAAGCTTAATATCTTACATTTAAGGAGGAAAAAGCTCATGTGTCTAACGATAACCTAATAGTTTTACAACTCGTTTGCTTTTACCAGGAGAGCCGTCTCCTTAGTGACTTTTTTTACAATAGACAGTCACGAGCCAGAGTAACTTATTAATTGTGAACTTTTCATTTGTTTCAGCTGAAACCCATGACACCCGAAGGAAGAGCTAACAGGTGTCGCACTCTGATGCCGTGAGCTCTACCACACGGAGCGCACGCCGTCGCCGTGATGAGCACAACCCGCCAAAATGCGTCGGCGGCCATTTTAAACAGGCAACGGATACGTTTGTCGGCACAAGATGGCCGTCAGCGACGCCTCCGGGTACAACCTGCATGCGCGAGCGCGGTCTCCTGTCCCGTCGCGCCACTATGAAATGTGGAAACACGGAAAGTGGCGACCAAAAATACCACCAAGGACAAACTCAGTTATTAAAGTTCCCAGATAGAGACTTTTCATATTAGAGGCCTAAGTGTTACTGTGTTGTGTAAATATAGTGGTGTGTATATTATGTTAGATATGTCGAGCGAAGGTCGCGGGTCTCGCACGCCTTTGCTCGAGTGCGGCGAATATGCGCACGCGCACAAGACGGCGCCAGCGCTCCGCTGCTGTTTCTGGCTGGCCAGCCACGTCAACGTGAGGAAATGCGTCGCCGGTGTCATGCTGCTCTCCGTCCTCACCATATTCTTCTATACGAATTACGTCACGGCGCCGCTTACGAGGTAACTTCTTAATGATAATAATACCATTAAAAGTCATTTTCGTTTGGTATACTTAGTACGCGTAAGAATACTTCGAGTTATGACTAAAACAATCGCGAGTTAGGCATAATGATAGACTTATTGAGATATAGCTAGGGCTACCGGAAACGTTTTAAAATAACAGCAGCCCATTCGAACCCGGCTTGGCAACCGCGTGTGACTACAACGGCGACAGAAGTCCCTACAAAATTTAGAAGACCCCGTCACGTTTAATCGGATCCCACTGATTTTAGTAACTAGAACGCAGCACCTAGTTGACCTTTGGGAGGCAGCCCTTGGTACTTAAGTTGTAAGGAACAGTCTAATCCATTTAATAATGATGTCTCGGGCTGAGCATAACCCACAAAGTCCAAAGGAAGTTGTTAAAATCGCAAGGTTAGCAACTCATTAGTCATTAAGAAAAATAAAGACAGCGAAAAAGACTTACTTGTTAATTAGAAGTGTTTTTAGTTCCAAAACTAGTAAGTTTGTTACTGGGAATGGGATATTATTCTATGAAAATATTCTGATCTAGTAATTAAAAGGTAATAATATCTAATATTTCCGCAATGCGATCTCAAACTTCTACGTTCTGAGTTTGGTAATTGCTTTCTATTATACCCGTCCGGAACAGCCAAACCCATTTTGATGAAATTTTATATGCTTACTTGGTAGGTCTGAGAATAGATCCATCTCCCTATGTGAAAAAGCAGGCAAACATCCAAACTGTAACGTAGGTACATCAGAACGTTTTCATATACAAATAAAATGTTTTATTAATCGGCATGAGATTAAAACATTTAAGAATTAGTTAGTAAAGTAGTTTTTAAGCGAAATAGTCTAAAATAGATGAAATTCAATTGCGAAAAAGGTCAAAAGCTAATCGAAATTGTGGTTTAGTTGTAACTCGAAGTAGTTGTTTTGAGTACTAAGTGTACCCCACGATAAGCATTAGACCTAGGTTTAACGGACATGTCAAACTCAAATGTTTTGCTATGACTAAATATTGCGAATACATTAACTAATAATGGCATCTGCCATTAGTCAAAGTATAAGTTTGTATCAAGTTAATCGATATAACACAATTAGATTCAAATTAATAATAATAAATTAATCGCCTGTGTGGTCTAGCGGTCCGGGTGTTGGACTTGACTGCATGAGGTCCCGGGTTCGAATCCCGGCTCGGTCAACACAAAGAAAATTGGATTTTTCCAAATTCCTAATAAAAAAAAAATGTTGGTCGGGATTGGAAATGTGCCCAGTTGGCGATAGGCTTGCCACCTATCACATTGTGGGACTTAGTGTCTTCGGCTAGTCGTGGGTGCCTTGGTTGTACCTCTTCGGGGGTATGGGCGTGAAGATACTAGATTCAAATTATTTAAAGTCATAAGTTGTCATAGAAAACCATGTGATGGTCTTTTTTTGTGAGATTTGGCGGCAACAAGGAAATACACGATAGATACACTACTCGTAATTTCTTCGTAAATACGAGTACTTCACTTGTACACTACAACTAAACAAACTTAATACGTAATATCCAATATTTTAATGTTAGTAATTATTTTTTGTTGGCTTGTACATTTTGTTTGCAAATGAATTCCGAATAATAACTAACGTAATAAATTAATTACCGAGAATGCCTACACCGATGCAAATTAACATAGCGATACATTGAATCCATTAAAGTTTTGTATGGAAATTCCCCTTACATTGCACTAGAAAACGCAAACAATACCTTACTAATCCAATGCAGTCGGTAACTATGCGAACTGCCCGGCTGCGATAATTTTGTTATATTAATTTACTCTACAGCCAGTCCCGGCGTAATCACGCAGTATAGAAAGAACAAATTTAGGCTAAAGGGGCCCTGTGTATTCAAACATAAGAATGCCAACAAAACACCCGCGTTTATGCAAGATTTATGTACTGAAAACATTTCAGGATTTTCGTTGAAGAACTAAACAAATCGAAAAGGTCGACCTCCATGGGGGCCCTAACTGATATTGCTACAGGTCCTACGCTCGATCCGCCACTGGCCGTAGCGACGTGTTTGTTCCCAATAGTTAGCAAGTAAATTGGATTTTGTGCGAATAATGCATTTCAGCTGAAGTAATTAATTATGTTTGAATATTATTTTACGATGTTTTAATTTTGAATTTAATAACGAGTTCACGGCTTCAAATTAAAAACGAGTCGCCCGGCAAATACGTTATTTCCATTAACTATTCATCAGGTGATGTTCATTTCGTTTATTGAAAATATAATTAAAGTGCATATTGATATGGCAGCTCGTATAACATTATTAATATTTTATTAACTGTCTACTCATTTAAAACTAATATCTCAGAATACACTGGTACTGTTACTGGTACTGGTGGATAACACGTGAAATACTATAATCGTGTCACGGACTCACGACATTCATGTCTAAGTAAATATATCTCGTAAGTTATCTGATTTCCGTAAAATTCAGCAAAACTATAAACGAGAACAGGCGGTTTGAACCGGGGTTGTTGCTTTTGCGGGTATTTTAATATCAACTGATGCTGATTGTAATAATGAAAAAGTATTTTCACGCCTGTAAGCCCGAACCGGTAGGCAGAGGTGCAATCAGGACGCTGTGCAACACTCTACCACCGGGGGACGTGTTAGTAGTATCTTATTTAACCTGTGTTCGTCTCTTACCAGCTGCCTGGCAGAGAGGCAGATGCTACATTCTACTTAACGGACATGTACTATCGGTTTTTTTTACAAAATAATTAAATTAACACATTATGTCTTGACAGACTCGGGATCGAACCCGAGACCTCATGTAGGCATTCCCATGCCCTTAGATAATCACACCCAGACCCAAAAGTACAGTCATCTTAATGCCTGCCTCCGACCCCCGTCGAGAATCGAACCCTAAAAACTCGAAAGGATCTCAGTCGGTGGTGCTAGGCGTGTACGCTAACCTCTCGACCAATGATGCGGTCAGATGTGCCATCTTGTTATCTTTACTTCGACCTTTACGAGAATAATTATTTTTAGAAATATTACCTAAACTTTGCATAATTTATTTATTAATGCAAGGTTTGGTACTTCCATTTTTATAAAACTGAATATAAATAATTACTTTAAAACATTTAGCAACAAGTTATTGTGTCTGTGATCTGTAGACCAATTATTCGCGATCTTTAATTCGTCAAAAACTCCCGCCGCCTATCCCGTGCAACGATGTCTCGACCTGAATGTAAGCAATAAACTCAGCATCGATTAATGGGGATGCTTGATGTTGAAAACAATGCTGATAATCAGCTGATGCTGAAATTCGCAACAACCATGGTTTTTACTGTATTCGTAGACTAGTTACTATAGTCGTTCGTGACATAAACTTTTATCTCTTAAAATGTTGATATAGTTAGATGTTTGATGTAGACAATATTGGGCAAAAAAAACTCATTATGTTGAGGGTTTGTAGCCAAAAGAAATGGTAGCAAAGCTGAAGATGCTAAATGTGTAGTTACACCATGTGGACCTATTGGACTTTGTTGATTGTGGGGAATAAAAACGGTTATGTGACCTTTATGTTTTTAGAGGTCCCGTACCGCAGCATCTAAAAACTGACAGAACTTTAAGTCAATTTATTATACACGAACGCAACAGATAATAACAATATCGTGATGAGGCTCCGATAAAGAATATAAGACAGGTCGCGGTAACGCCTAATGAGCATAGTTTTCCCTATCGTTAAAATTTGTACCCAAATGATTTGGGTACCCTTACGCTAGGTTTAGCTTAAAGAAATGACTGTGGTTGTGTCTGTGTAGATATGACTTATGTAATAAAATGTATTTCTGACATAAAAATATTTCTTTACTAAAACAGCCAATATACAATATTATTTGGAATCCGACACTCAGTGGGCTGTGAGCGGTACTGTTGGAATTCTCTCATCCATACGAGTACATTAGGCACTGGACGCCTAGAGCTTTGTCGCAATTTGCCCATCTTGATACACCAGCTTCAAGTAAAACTGCCTGCTTAACTTTAATGCTCACAACTGTAGTGTTGTTTGGGTGGGTAGTTAATGATCTGTTACGAAATTCCAGCCTCAGGTTGGCAACGCACGTAAAGAAATCCGTCTGCTTGTTTGTCTTTTCATAAAAAAAATGTTGAGTTATACTTGGGAAACTCCTTACGACTAAAGGATCATCAAAACCGTATTACTTCACAGAAAACGAAGTGGCCGTACACAAAAGAATATCTTCGTCGATTTAAGAATCTCCTTTTTGACGTCAATTGAAAAGGTAAACTCAATATTGTGACGGCAATAATATTTTATTCCCTCATATGAATACACAACTGCTTGTGAAGATGTAGGTATGTAGTAGATTCGATAAAATGAGCTCAATTACATAAAATATAGCAATTTTTTCATATCAAACTCGAGATCTGTGTACAAGAGTATAAATAAGTGGGGACGGGAACAGGGTAATCGTATTTAGAAAGCTTTGATAAAACTAATATATGTATATTGTTTACATAAAAGCTCGCGCAAAGTCGTCTAGTGCCTGAAGTATTAGTCTGTATATTTATATAAGTATTTTTTTTTTAAAAAAAGACATAGAACATTCAATATATATCTATATATTTACAAGTGACGAGGTAAACAGTTGAGTCTACCATTTGGTCTTGTCTTGCATTATTGTTTTGGTTCATTTGTTTTTTTTGTTATTCTTCAATCTTGGTGTAGATCTAGTTTGTCGAGTAGATGTGATCGTGGTCCTGCTTTTTATCACTAACCAGAGCAAACTGATTACACAGTTTGTTTGAAATAAAGACATTACTTAACCATACAAAGGTGTTAACGCATACATGACTATGGTTCATATGTACTGAAGATTTAAACGTAAACACAATAATACACATCAAGAAACATTAACGATTTTCCGTCCGGGTCTCCTGTGTACAATAGATCTGCCTTCCTGCCAGGCAGCTCGTATGAGGCGAGCAACTGTTAAATCAGTCATTTTCAACAGGACTAGTGGTGGTAGAGTACAAATTGTCCGGAGAGCGGTCCATCACCTTACCTATTATTTTCGCCATGTGGACGGTGTGATGGTTCAGTCGAGGAAGTAAGGTAACCGGTAGACTTGGCCAGCGGCGCACCTAAAACTAACAAGCACCTAAGGTCTTGGTTATCTCTTACCATTAGAAGGAGCCGTAGATATGCTTTTAGCTTATCACATTAAAAAAAATGTCCTATAAATTATATAATCCAAAATTCTTCGCAAAATCCTCGTTGCTAGTTTTCCGTAGATTCCAGCATAATTATTCCTGTATATAAAATCTGGAATATCCGTCACATACTTTTACACAACTTTCCGAATAGTGCCGCTTTGACAGTTGTGGACTTCGACTTGGAACTTTTGGTATTAAATTAGATGGAATGTATAGCTTCAGTTAAAGGAAATGTGCAGCTTTGATATGGACGAAATGATTTTCCAGTTTGTAATAGTACTCTTTATTTTATAATTAAGAACAAAACCAATTAAAGAAAAACCAAAACGACCACTTCCAAAAGCGCTTGATTAAGTTTTGATATAGTTTGTAATTATAAATATAATTAAATTTTATTACTCGAACTGATCTCACCCCAAACAAAACAGATTATGTGCTTCTATCACATGCCACCGAAAAATTAATAAAACAACAACAATTTTTCAAGTTGGATCAAACTGCACACGGTGTGAGAATTTGGTTAAAATCGGTTAAGTAGTCTGGGAATCCATCACAGAAAAAACAAATTTATAAATTTAATTAACTCCCAGTTGATGTTCATCGCCCGAATATCTGTCCGATTACACTAATTTGAAATGACTGCTATTTTCTTCGACCGCCTCGTTGGTCGAGTGGCTAGCGTACACGCCTAACTTCACCGACTAACCGCGAGGCTCGGGTTCGATTCCCGACGGGGGCAGGCATTTGTGTGATGAACATTTAGATGTCTGCATTTATGCATTTCTCATTTCATTTCTGCATTTCTGGGTGTTTATTAAATTTATTCAAGTATCTATTTAAGTATTTCTATGTATTAGTATCGTTGACTAACACCCATAACACAAGCATATAATTTGCTTACTTTGGGGTTAGATTCAATTTGTGTAACTTGTCCAATTAAATTTTTTATTATTTATTTATTCTTATACAATTTATTATTAAGCAAAAAAATATTATTTTTATAATATTCCGTAAAAAACATTGCAAGTATTTTTCAGACTAAAACGTAATTATTTCCATGTAAAATCCGGAACAGTCAGTCCCTCGCATAGTTTTACACGAGTTCGGAACAAAGCTGCTTTGACAGTTGTGGACTTACGACACGAAGTTTTATTGTTAAATTGGTCGAAGCCGGTACGAGCCGTTCCCTATTAGTGCAGTATTTGCTTACAGTTTTGAAACATGATCCTGGACATATTGCGCTATGTGATATCTCTGTTTGGGGAGCGTTGTTGTGATCAATGCAAATGGAGTCTTTGATGTCAGATTTTTATTTAAACAAACATAGCTGTATGTGAATTTTATGTTTTTGTTGTCTGCATAGGAGGGACAAATATGTAGATACTATCACATGCAAAAAAGCATTTACTAAACACCTTTACACCTAACTTTAAGTTGCATAATAAATTTCAACACATTATATATATTAGCACAAATACTTAGCATAATGTATTAAAACGTTGCAAAAAAATACAAACCCATTCTACATATAGGTATATCTCTATAAATATCATTGTATTCACATATATAATCATTACTAGGAATTGTATACAGGATACAGAACGCAAAGCGAGGGTCATTCAAATTTTTGTCGGTTAGTCTGTTAATTTTTCACTAAAATACTACTGAACGGATTTTCACTAAAATTTGGTGTATATACGGCTTATGGCAAGAACTCATTAACTGTAAAAAATCAATAAATACAACAATCAACGTTTTTTTAGGGATGAATTAATATTGACATATTCTCCAAAATGCGAAATCTCTCTAATTTTTAACCAATTTACTTTAAGCGTTACACAGCTTACTATAATTCTTGCTTGCTTGCTTCTAACTAAATTACTGTTTATCTTAGAATAATGAATGTGTCACAAAATAACTTGTTGCAGTAAGCCGACGGTATAGTAGTAATTTATACTTTACTAGCTGAGCCGGCAGACGTTGTTCGGCTACTTTTTTTAAATGTGATTTTAGTAAAAATTAGGGTGAGTCACCCTCATCACTTGGGGGCACAAAATTTCATGAGAATCGGTCAAGCCGTTTCGGAGGAGTACGGGAACGAACATTGTGACACGAGAATTTTATGTATAAGAAAGTACAGATAAAATTTATATAATATATGATAATACAGACCGTATTTAGGACACCTTTCACTGCAGAAAAATCTTTTATTTTTACACAAAAGCTACTGAACGGATTTTACCAAACGTTGTGTAGTGGCTTAACTTTCGAGTCTACATTTGGGATATTTTTTATTGCGTGGAAATCTTTCGTCCCCTCCACTAACCTTGAAAAGTCACTTCAATACTTCAACGTGTACGAAGTCGTGGATAACAGCTAGTACTTGTTTATCAATTTTCGGAATTGATAATACGATAAACTACTCTGTGTTCATATGTTATTAGGACTTATTTATGTTAAAATAATACGAATGCGGACTTTATTCGTGATATTTTCATATTACTTGTTTTATACCTAGTATTTTGTAAGAAGTGAACGTCAGTTCGTATGTCATTAACATTGTCACCAAAAATTCATGGTAACTAGTCCTAAGACGACTGACCTTCATTTGATACCTATCCAAAATACCATAGAATACCCATTCTAACCATAATAATATAATTGCTCGCCACTGTCGTGTTTCAGTTTCTTAGCTAATAAACTTACTTGGCGCAGACTCACATTGACATATGCATACATGACATTAATTTAAAGTAAGTAAGTAAGTATATTCACGCCCATATCCCCGAAGAGGTAGGCAGGGGCACAACCAGGGCACCCACGACTAGCCGAAGACACTAAGTCCCACAATGTGATAGGTGGCAAGCCTATCGCCAACCGGGCACATATCCTATCGGGAGCAACATTTTTTTATAAGAAAATTAAAAAGAAAAAACCCAATTTTTCTTTTTGTTTCGGGATTCAAAGCCGAGACCTCATGCAATCAAGTCCAACAATTGAACCGCTAGACCAAAGAGGGGATAAATTACATTATTTTATTAGACGTTAATTTAAGTTATTTTTATCAAAACGTTTGTTATTTTTTGCAGATTTTTCGTCAGTTTGGTTTTTTGTTTTCCGTGGCCTAGGTAGGGTTTTTTCTTTTTGTTTAAAATATAATTAACTTATTCCGACAAAATGAATCTGACATCCGTCACCGTGTCAGAAAGAGTACCTGCGAACCTAATATACCTATCTATCGAGCTGCTTAGGCGTGATTGCTGAACTAACAAGCAAAGAAATACTTAGGTAGTATTGAATTTACGACATCCGTAAAAACATAGTTCACATTTTTATATTTTTTGATGAATGCTATTCGAATTTCTATTATGGACTTCAAAGATTCTTTGGGCTTTACAAAAAATGTTAAATTCCCACCTTCGTGGTTTGTGGCTATTTTAATTCGGTTCATATTTTTCATTAGCAAAAAAAAATTTGACTTCCTGAAGAGTTATTGCTTACAACTGGTATTGCTACAAAATTATTTTTCTGGAATGGGGTTTTACGAAAATTAAATGGTGAGAAAATTAAGGCATTAAAGCAACTTTATGCTGGGCTTAGTTGAGCCCTTTGTTCGGCAGCTTTTCACTTCTAAATTACAGCGAAGAGGCGAATATTTCAGAATAATTTATAACGTGATTTCATGTAATTCGGGGAATGTCGTACAGCTAAGACGATAATATTTTATTTTATCGGCTTAAATTTACACGGCCACGATGAGCGGAGGGCGGCAAGTTCCCAACTCGGCGGAATTTATTGCGAAACTTATGTTCCAACTAATTAATGAAAGCCGCTTTACCGACCTGCAGAAATCGATGACTGCTAAGGGTTTTATATACTTGAGTCTATTTTGATGGTACCATTTTAACACTTGAGTATTTTTCTTTTAAAACTTATTTTTTATGTTTTTTTAAAGTAACGGCTGCGGCCTAATCTGAGCGTCAAGCGGGCAGGATGCGAAACTGGAGCGACTGCAACGCGAAACTGGTGTGCACACCTGAGAGACTACGGCGCAAACCGCGAACCTCGTTTTTAGTCAATTGTCACTGAAATCGTACGTCTCTAACACATTTTATAAATAAATGAAAATATTTCTGAACAAATTTCACGAACTGATTTTTCCAACAAAGTTATCTAAGTTGCTTGTGGCAAGGGTATTGATCAAAGCTACTAATACATAGAAATACGTAGTTCACACCATAAGTTTTGCGTAACTTCAAAAAACAACATGTTGTGACCAAAATATTATGTTCATTGCTTTTCAAAATAATCTCCTTTATATTTTAAACATTTTTTCATGCAAACGTTTTTTAAAACAGGAAGACCACAGATCTGAAGGCATGTTTTCTACGTGCTGATTGAACGCTATCTATCACTGCTTCTTCGGAGTTGGTAAAAGTAAAACCTCTCACCAAATCTTTGATTTTGGGGATAATACAGAAATCACAGGGTGCTAGGTCGGGACTATGCGCAGGATGAGTGAAGAGATGTACTTTTTCGGAAGCTAAAAATTACTTTGTTTCGTTTGCCGTGTGTGAAGAAGCGTTATCATGGTGTAGAAAAATGCGGATTATGGGTCGTCTTTCGTGAACTATTTCTAACACCCTGGGTAAGCAAATGGTAGAATATCACTTGGCATTAATATTTTTTTTATCTTCAAGTGGAATTGTACAGATGGGACTCGTAGCTGAGAAAAAAAACGCGATAATTTTTTTACCAACGTTTCTTGCCTGTCTTACTTTTGTTGGCCTGTTCTCATTTTCAAACACCCATTCACAAGATTGCTGTTTTTTTCGGGTTCAAAACAATAAATTCACGTTTCTTCTCCTGTGACAATGTCACAAACAGCATGAGAATGTCCGTGGTCGTACTTCAGTAGCATCTGTGAGCACCATTCCACGTGAGCCCGCTTCTGCTTCGCTGTCAGTTTATGAGGGATCCAACACCAACAAAGTTTCTAAACTTTCAATTCTTCGTGTACATTTTTCTGAATTTGGCTTATACTTATTCCCAATAGTCCTCGGATTGTCTCATAGGTAATCCGGGGCTTTTCTTCAATTAACCGCTTAGCAGTAGCCACATTATTTTCGTTGACGGCAGTTGAAGGCTGCCCTTTACGAAATTCATCATGTACAGAAATTTGACCTCTCTCAAATTAAGCAAACCACCTCCTCACCGTGCTCAAACAAGGTGCTTCTCTCCCAAAAGCATTTTGAAGACGAGCGGTACAGTCTTACTGAGAAAGAGAACTTTTAAAATCATAAAAAATCAGTGCTCTAAAATCTTTTTTTTTTCGTTGCATACGTAGATCTTTGATGTATGATAAAAAACAATTGACAAATTATTTCCCGCCTATTGTTTTTTTTTATTAGGTATCTACTGAGAAGGTTGCAACGTTTTAAATATATAACATTCGACTTTAATAGTTCCGAGTAGCTAAAAGTGCAATACTTTTAGTGTGCCCTATGTACTTATAAAAATATGTATTGTAATAAATTTTAAACATCAAGACCCGGAAATACTGTCATCTAGGTTCATCACACAAATGTATGTTCCTGTCGGTGATCGAACCCAAGACTCGTGGATGATCAGTGGAGTAAGGGGTGCATACTTTCCACTTGACCAACAAGCTGATCACTTACTATATATATCTGGTTATTTTTTATATTTCTTATAGTGACTAGTGGTTAGACGTATATACAGAATATAGATATTACTGATATCTACTATTATAAAGATAATACTAATATCGTTAACTAACCAGTCCAGATTTTTTATTGTATTAACAACCTAAGTTAGAGACGTGCGACTACAGGGACAATTGAATATAAAACATGAATTTCACAGTTCGCGCTCTAGTTGCATCATCAACTGAAACAAACTTTGTAAAACATTTTCTAAGTACTAATTCACTACTAGTTCTTAAGTCGCCCACAATATATTTTTTTGAAAACCAAACCACTAAAAGTCAAAACAAACATTTGTTTGGCAGTCTTTGGTTCTAAATAAAAATAAAAAGAATAATTTAGAGTAATTTGTAATGTAATTTCATGTGATTAAGGGAATGTCGTAACTACAGCTAAGACAATAATATTTTATTTTATCGGCTTAAATTTACACGGCCACGATAGGCGGAAGACGGCAAGTTCCCAACTCGGCGGAATTTATTGAGAAACTTATGTTCCAACTAATTAATGAAAGCCGCTTTACCGACCTGCAGAAATCGATGACTGTGAAGGTTGTTCGGGGTCAGTTTTGAATACAGTCTAATTTGCTTTTCCTACCGATAGTGCTTATTACTGTCGTTTTCAGGTTTGAAGGCTAGGTTAAATGTCACAATTACACAAGATTCTTAAGAAACTAGCCATGAGATGGCAATTACCGTGCTGCTTAACATTCGGAAATCCGTATGCATATGTGCGTTCATTTAACTATGATGGTCTTTAGCAATTTTGTTATATTTAGACTTTGTTTCACAATGTATCAGTAAAGCAATCGGTAGTTACTCATTGAGTAAATTACTGAACGTTACATCCTTTCAGTCTCTGTGTGTCATTAACTCGGTCTCCGTGTTAGTCTGTCTTGTTCATAAAGCAACTCCTTAACCGTATAATTTCTAAGTTCATCATTGTGCAAAATATTATTCTAGAATTGTAGCCTAATTTATGTTTTGACCTTTACTGCTCTTCTACGGGAAACCCTTAAGTAGGTGGCGTTAAAAGTTAAGTCAAATTTCACTATGATCGTTTCAGTAGATTCGGCTTGAATCGCGGTCGCGGTACAAACAGACAGACAAATATTCAAAAATGTGTTTTGCTGCCGCCTTATTTTAGTCGCCTGCGCCTCTTTTTTAATCTTCAATATAGATTCTCTTCTATGATTTTACTATACGTAAAGCCGTCTTCCTAACTAGGTCAATAATTCTTAAAAATTCTTAGATTCCTAATTTAATTTTGCTATATTTTAATTACATTTTAACGTAATGTTTGGCTCTCATTTCTATCTACACGTCATCGTGTTTCGTGACTCCTAAAATGTACTTTTAATTATTAACGCCAATTATTCACGTCGAAAATTTAGCAATAATGGAACTGACTGGTTCACTTATGGAGTCTATAATGCATTATTCCTTTAGGTCTTCTATCTATACATATACTAATCTGATTTTTAAAAAAGGTTTTTCTACTTATTGTATACAGGACACAGAACACAAAACGAGGGTTATTAATTTTCTTTTTCGGTGTGTCTGTTTTCCTCTTCACCTTTTAATTATTTTACAATTTTTACTAAATTTCGTAGTAGTTAATAGCCAATAGTCAAACAGTTTTATTTAATATAGGATAACATTGATCTGTCTTTTAACAGTATATCTTATATATAGTTACGTTGTAATATAATATAGCCCAGGTCAAAATGCATTTCGATTGCTACCCACGAATAATTACTTCAACACATGTACGAAGTCGCTGGCAACAGCTAGTTCACAACAAACTATTTCTTTGAATAAACAATTACATTAAGGCGTGTGCCGACTACAAAAAGCATAATATATAAATCCTCACATTTCTCACAACTAATTAAAACTAATTTATCTTTAGTAAGGGAACACGGAGGTACTTTGAGTCGGGTTCCACATAAAGAACGACGTGGCTCAGTTATTCTTTTCAGCTCTTCGTTAAAGTTTTACGCGCTCGGGTAGGGCGGGAGTTTCATTAAAGCAAAGAGGCCACAACTCAACCACGGCTCTCAAGACTGCCGGCCCGAGAATAAATATTTTCACAAATTCCTTTTATTTATTCTGACGCTATTGAGATAAGCCGTAATGACTCTTTGATGTGGCTTTCTCTTCAAATGCAGCCTTAACTTTGGCAGTGTTTGATTGATTTCTATCAGAATTTTGTCGTGGAGTTATTATATATTTAGCTTGATTTGGGGAAACTTTTGCTCTCAATAACTTATCAATATCTATTTGAAACATTTTGAGTTTTTGTAATGGATCAAATTTATGTTTTGCGTGTTCATTATTGTGTTTAAAATGATTTATAATCACGATAGAATTTCATTAACTAAATGAAGTTCGCCGGGCGGCTAGTAGCATATAAATCTCTACAATTTTTTTTAACTATTTATTAGAAGTTTAATGAGTTATTTCTAAAATTCCACGTGCTCAGATAATGAACGTAACATGTGAGGTTTTAGAAATCATCGATTCATTTACTTTAGCAAACAGAAAACTTCCAACTGCAATAAAACTACAGTTTTACAACTTTGTAAAATGTACCAACATGTATTGTAGTACCTACTTGAAATCATTGCTGCCCAGGCTTCGCCTGCGTGTTAAAATTGCTTAGCTCCTGGCGTGACTCGATTGATTCGTCGTCGGGTTAAAAATTAATGCAGAGTAACCAATTTCCGGATGGCGGATGATACATACAAACATACACACTTCTGCATTTACAATATTCTTAATAATATGTTAAGTTGGTAAGAAAATTTTGTAATACTTTAATTTAATCGTGTATTAATAAACATTTACCATTGCAACAACACATATAGACCATGGATAATATAATAATGTAATCTAGGCCATGAACACATAGCAACTCCTTTTTACTTCGTTTTTATTTATGCTGAGTCTAATGGTTGAAATTCTACGAAACATGTTATTCAATATTCATACTTTTTCCAATCATCTGCCACTTTGACAATATGGTTCAATGTTATTGCTTTGAGTTTTAAATAGAATATTTTATATTTTATAATTTTGACTACGGGTAATCGTGCGTTCAGTATATTAATATTTATAATTAATCTCTTAGCATAATTTACGTTAAAATATTTATACTTTTTTTTAGTTTTTTAGAGAATAAATATTTTTTATCTAGGTTGGTATTTATCGTCTTACTTATTCTTTTCGTCATAATGGCAGTGTTCAGCACTGTCCTGTAGTGACGCTTCCATAGAAAAACTCTGCTATAGGCTATTCCAACCGTTAAGAATAAACTATTATTGACCGTAAGTACTACGTTAGTGCCGAACTTAGTCAAGATCATAGTTTTTTTATACAAACTTTGTATATTGTTATTAGTTAAGCAGTAAACGTGGTTCGTGGTAAATGACGAGGTGATCGACGGGTTGTCCAGGCGCGTCTAACCAGTTTTTTTGGGACGATATTATTTTATTATAATTTTTATAGTTATTTTCATGTAATTTTTAAAATAACGTTGCTCGGGATTGGATATGTGCCCGGTTGGCGGAAGGCTTGCCACGTATCACATTGTGGGACTTATCTTTAACTAGTCGTGTGTGCCGTGATTGTGCCTCTGCTTACTATTTCGGGTATTTGGACGTGAAGATACTTTTTTTATACGCAGAATGGGGCATCATTCCGTTGTTAGTTAGTTTAATGAATTGGCTGACATTATTACACAAATACAATTACTAGCTGTAGGCCGTGAGTTTACACCTACTCATGTTTAAGTGACGCTTCGTGCTCGTTGGTGGGAATAAAATGTGTTTCCGCAGTAAACGGTAATATCTAAATGTCGACACTACTGTAAGCTACTACATACTGTAAACTATTTCGTAAAAATCCGATCAGTAGAAAAATGAAAAAACAAACGTACAAACATTTTAATGAACCTCGATTGTTACGTAAATATTATTCTATTTTTTTTTAAATGTCATGTACAGGTTAATTTTTTTTATTGTGTCATTATATGTATAGACTAACCGATCCGGCAAACGTCGGTAAGCTTGACATTGAAAGCAACTAACATTTTGTGTGGAAATGTGTATTTTTTTCCATTGTCCATGCAATTTTCCCAGTTTTTATCCTTATAAGAACCTTTTGACAGTAGCCAACACAACAAAAAAAGGAAATTGGTCCAACCATAAGTCGTTAAATGCTTCTCTACCCCGTAAGGGACTTGGCGTGAAGATATGTATGTATGTATATATGTGCAGTTATTCTTAGCGGGCATATCGTGTCTATAAACTTCCTCGCTGTCTAATTTTGTTTGTAATTCCAATTTTTATTTAGGTTTCGTGATTAATGTGTAAATATTTTTTATAATTACTGCGAGTCAAACCTTCAACGTATGAAAAAACACTTCCCACTTTTTAAGTGATTCAAGAAATATAGTTGTTTTTCTTTGCGTTTGGAGTAGACTATACGTATCTTATACGCCCGACAATTATTTCGACCTTACTATAAAAAATACTATCAATACCAATTAAATCGTCATGTCCGAGTCTAACTGCGAATTGTTCCCCCAGATTGACTCAAAAACGAATATAACAGCAAGAAGACATTACAATATTTTAAAAAGGGAAAATATACTTATATTAAAATCCGTGCTTGAACTAGAAAACTTTATAAAGTACAGAACGGACAATATCTAAGTACAACACGTACCCGTCAACCACAGACCAATTAGAGTACTACGTACAGACTGCCATCTGGGGAACAAATATTTTGCCATAACGGGTCAAAGCTGACAATACACGACAGTTACTTTTTTTATGCAATGGGAATTTCTAAAGACAAGAAAGCATGGCACGTTATGCCTCACTTCGAATTTTGTAGCATACACATCCACCATACTTTCAATTTTTTGTTTTGGAAACAAACAGTTAATCTCGTAATGAATAAAACGAAAATAAAAATAATAATAATAAACGTAGATATTTGTTCAGACGTTTGTTTTTAAGCATTTTTAAAGTTTTCAATTCTTTCACTTTTGCACGTTAGGTAATACACGATTTTGTAGACGGAAAACATCTGTGTCCTTTACAATTTTCTTATTACACTGCAACAATTTATTATTTAGAACCTTATCAAATAGGAAAAAAATAGGGAATGGTCGAATTGTTCTTCTTTATACACGTCACAGTTAATAAATTTAAATTAATACTTAGAAATTACAGCACATTTTATAAAAGAGAAAATATTATTTTTATGTGCATTATTTTCCAAGTATTCATTTGTGTCGTTAACAATTGTACCGAAATACCTAACTATACCTTAGGATAGGTAGTTTAGTTGGTTCTTGCCATCAGTATATTCTTATTGAACTATCCAGTCATGGACACTGCTGGTATTAACTCGAATTAGGCTGTGCCTACAATTTGGTCACTCACTTATTTTTAAAATTTTTAATATTTCATAAACAACCCATCCTGCAGTGTAAGCACGAGAATGAACATTCACCTGTTCTGTTCGGGCCTGTTCTAACACCATTTCCATATTTTTCTGAAGCGTTGGACGATCCGGCTCACCGCTTCTATTATTTCGAAGCAAAGATTTTAAATTTATCATTTGGTCTTTCAAATTCAAATTCAAATTCAGAATAGCTTTTATTACGTAGATCCATATACAGATTCTTGTAACGCGTCTATATAATTCTAAAAACTACCACCGGATCGGAACGCGGCCACTCACTGAGAAGATCCGGCGACAGAAACTCAGCGGGCTTGTATTTTTTTTTCTTTATCATTTAGGCTCTTACCTGACCAAAATAGTTTTCCATAGGGTCCGAGTTAAAATACATCGGCCTCATTATTTAATTAAAACATTCAAAAAACTGCCACAATCTTGTAAAACTTTATAATGTTTATTATTTCGATTTTTTTGAAATATGGCACAGATTTTTCATTGGGAATCAATATATTTGCTTTCATTAAGTCTTTAAAGGGCTTGTCAAAATTCATGATGTCGTGAATTGTCACTAACGGCAATTCCTAACTCTTTTCCCGTATTTTTCTTTATTTTGTTTGTATAATTCTATACAATATTGAATTATATTATTACCGTACATCTGTTGTCTTTTTTATTTAAGTTTTCTTTTACCAAAACTTCATAAAATTCAAAATGTAAATATGATTGTGAGACAGATCATGACTGTCTAGTCAAAAATTACATAAAGTTTTTATTGCAAATGAATATTGTTTCTAGATAGGTAGTCTACGAATGAATAAGATGTACAAGGAATTTGATATTTGGCTTAGGCTAGGTCCCAACAAAATGACCAACAACATTTTATGATTGTTTCAATTCAATAGTTGTAGTCTGGCTGGGACTTTCGCTTTGTAAATATAAATGGTATAAAATATAACAACTGACAACTATTAAAAGGTATTAACTGTTAAGACATACTCAACGACAACCTGCAGATTTTTTTTGCTTATAGAAGATATTTACATGAAGCAGAAACCTTTTTAAAAAACACTGTAATCTACCCGTATCTGCCCGTCTATCGCATCGCTATGCATCGCTATCGCATCGCTATCGCATCGCTATCGCATCGCTATCGCATCGCTATCGCGTCGCTATCGCTTCGCTATCGCGTCGCTATCGCGTCGCTATCGCATCGCTATCGCGTCGCTATCGCGTCGCTATCGCTATCGCATCGCTATCGCATCGCTATCGCATCGCTATCGCATCGCTATCGCGTCGCTATCGCGTCGCTATCGCGTCTCTATCGCGTCGCTATCGCTATCGTTATCGCGTCGCTATCGCATCGCTATCGCGTCGCTATCGCATCGCTATCGCGTAGCTATCGCATTACTGTCGCGTAGCTATCGCATCGCTGTCGCATCGGTATCGCTATCACGTGGCTATCGCATGGCTATCGCGTGGCTATCGCATGGCTATCGCGTCGCTATTGCATCGCTATCGCGTAGCTATGCATCGCTATCGCATCGCTATCGCATCGCTATCGCATCGCTATCGCATCGCTATCGCATCGCTATCGCATCGCTATCGCGTCGCTATTGCGTCGCTATCGCGTCGCTATCGCTATCGCATCGCTATCGCGTCGCTATCGCGTCGCTATCGCGTCGCTATCGCTATCGTTATCGCATCGCTATCGCGTCGTTATCTCGTCGCTGTCGCGTCGCTATCGCATCGCTATCGCGTCGCTATCGCGTCGCTATCGCGTCGCTATCGCATTGCTATCGCGTAGCTATCGCATTGCTGTCGCATCGGTATCGCTAGCGCGTGGCTATCGCATTACTGTCGCGTAGCTATCGCATCGCTGTCGCATCGGTATCGCTATCACGTGGCTATCGCATGGCTATCGCGTGGCTATCGCATGGCTATCGCGTCGCTATTGCATCGCTATCGCGTAGCTATGCATCGCTATCGCATCGCTATCGCATCGCTATCGCATCGCTATCGCATCGCTATCGCATCGCTATCGCATCGCTATCGCGTCGCTATTGCGTCGCTATCGCGTCGCTATCGCTATCGCATCGCTATCGCGTCGCTATCGCGTCGCTATCGCGTCGCTATCGCATCGCTATCGCGTCGCTATCGCGTCGCTATCGCATTGCTATCGCGTAGCTATGCATCGCTATCGCATCGCTATCGCATCGCTATCGCATCGCTATTGCATCGCTATCGCATGGCTTTCGCATCGCTATAGCTATACATAAATATATTATTTTAAATTGGCTGAATTGAGTTCTTAATCTAAATAAGTGATTATGTGTATGGCTGTATATATTCTCCACGATATAATCGCATATATAACGCATCGGGGTCAATTAACTCTCGAAAGCAGCTGATTGTCTCACGGCTGCCGCGTGACAATGTTGTACCTAGCTACTTAACGTTTATTTATAGTCTCCTAATTTATAGTCTGAATAAAATATGACTAACTTGCTTAAAAGTTAAAATTTATGTTATTTTTTTATAAATATTAAAATATTTGCATAACAAAATGTGGAGGAATATGTCGTTAGTATGCTTAAATATTTTTGAAACAAAGATTCCGCAAATAAATTATTTCCATTTCATTTTAATTTCCAAACTAAATTGAAACTATTACCAGACTCCTATAAGAGATACCTCGTTATATCTCAAGTTTATCAAAACCTAATTTATAGTCTGAATAAATTTGTTTTCTTTGATGAAAAAAAAAACTTTCCTTAACAAACACACAATTTCTTGGAGCACACAATCTGAATAAGCATAATTTTCACAATCTGTATTATCTACCCGTATCTGCCCGTTTGTTATTGTTACATAACAATAACTATTATCGCTATCACATCGCTATCACATTGCTGTCGCATCGCTATTGCAAAGGCTTATTTAACATCAGAGTAAGATTAGTTTTCCGAGTTATTACCACACCATCTCTGAGCATCGATCAAGTTTTTATGAAAAAGAAAGTGTGCAACACCGCATCCAGTTCAGAAAATACCATGTTCACGTGAACGTGTTAAGTACTTTTATAGTATCTTAGGAGTCTTCATTTAAGGTGCATATGAAACTCTGTAAGTACTATTGTTCTGTGATTTGATGTATATATAAAGCAAAGAATATACAAATATCTACTGATATTTTCTTGGGATGGGTATCAATAGACATCTCATTCGCCGTAGAAAGAGAAGGATATGCCTTTGCTAAAGGACGTGAGTTAGTAGTGATGAACATTATTTTAAAGTGATTTTGACACATAAACACACGAGAAAGTCGTTTTGAAGTAAATCACTTTAAATCATAAAGATTTGTATACTTTAGCCAATTATTAAGCCTTTTCATGTTACAAATAAATCAAACAAATTAGTAATGTTAGGTGGCCAATAGTTCAATTTTGTTCAGTTAAAGTGCCAAAGTAAAATATTTGTGAATAAATTAGAGTATTTCTTCGTTGCCGCCAAATGTCACTTAATATGTTTGAGTATCGAGGCCACCACTTTACTCAAGACATAACTTTATACAACGACTTATGACTATTTTAAAAATAATTTATTATTTCAAAAGATGGGCTAAAGATCTTTGCCGGCCCATGAAAGGGGCAAATTATCTTAAAAAAAAGTGTTACGGAAGATGTTCCAGCATGGTCTAAAGGTCAAAGCCAGCGCCAGAAAGGGGCAAAAATAACCTGAAAAAAATGCGTCACCATGGTGTCCCTCAGAGTCATCGTTCAAAATGGCGCTACAAACAACGTTTCATTACATGTAGATTTTCAGGAGTGATTGAATGGTCAACTGCCAAGATGGTCAATTTGTAGTCAATGGCCATTGTCCAGTTCACAATTGACAGCTGAAAGGTAAGATTAGTTTTCCGTGTTATTACCACACCATCTCTGAGCATCGATAAAGAAAAATAAAGGTTTTTTGGTGCCATTGTGAATGAAGATGGTAGTATGGTTTTCTTAATTATTGAATTTCGTGTTTATATTGAGTGAAATTAGTCAATTTTGGTGGCATTTTTAACAATTTTGTTCAGTGAAAGTGCACAAACGAAATAATCATGAAGAAATTAGTGTATTGTGTATTACCTCGCTGCTGCCAAATGTTACTAGATGAGCTTGAATAACGAAGCCACCGCTTTACTCAAGACCCTGACATGACTTTGTATATAGTGACTTATGACTGTTAAAAAAAATCGGAAGACATGGCAGCATGGCTTAAAAGTAGTCTTAGCCGCCCGCAGAAAGAGGCAAATTAACAAATAATAGAGAAAAAAAAGTTTCATTCATGTGTCAGTCAGGGTCATCGTTCAAAATGGCGCTACGACCAACGTTTCGTTATACGTAGATTTTCAGGCGTGCCGTCAACTGTGCACTCCACTAGAATGCGACCCCTCTCCC
>NJDC01001598.1:67643-92021 GCA_002245475.1 Calephelis virginiensis
CCCCCCTCCGCGCGGCGCCCCGCATTCGCAAGCGAGCAGCAGCGATAGTGTCTTTGTTACCGTCATTGGTTTGATGCTATCGCTACTGAGCGCATCACGCAATCAACATAAAAAAATTAATGAGAAATGATGAATACCGTCACAGCGTGAGGTGCACAATTAATCCGTACGGGTTGTAGTTCTATTCGATTGATGATAGATACTAACCAGTTGATTTACCCACTCGTAAATGAAACAATATTGTCTTAGACTCGGTCCAGTTGAGACAATTTGTCAAGTCAACAGCTGTAGGACAAAGTTTCTGGACAAATATTACAATTCTACTGTTCCGACTTAGTTGACAATGTCCATTTCGAACGACACAACATGCTAATGAGTTATCGATGTTTCTGAACTGTAAACAGTTCATTTACACCTAATATCTCCAAATATTAAAGTCTGCTTCGATTTCCAGTAAGAGCAGACATTTATTCAAAAGATTAAAGATTGATGTTATATATTTGTCTGGGTTGTGTTATGTATAGGTACTTATGTAATGATAATTTTAAATAACACCTATTTGCTAACATGTAATTTGTTTATTAATTTATGTGATTTTTGCAGACATTTACTTATTGCATATTTTATTAAGATACCCGATGGGACCTGATTTTTAAAGAAAAGTAAAAACTTGTTTAGTCGCATTGACCGTTTTCAGTAGGAACATTTTGTATAGGTTTTTTTGTCACCGATTGAATTATTTTAAACTAATGTTATAAATTGTTGCTATATTGAAATACATACAGACAGAGACCGCAGACTTTCACCGCATTAAACCGATTTTGATGAAATTAGTATGCATATAGTTAAAAAGCAGAGAAACATGGACTATTTCTTTTACAAAAATCACTCTTATAGGACTAATGGGGGTAAAAGTAAGTTTAAAACTTTAACAATATTTGTTTTACTTACTTTTTCCTAATCTTTTTTGCAAAATCACAAAATCGTTACAGTGTCGAGTCTGTACATTGAAGATGTTCCACAAAAATGGAGCTGTGCGTTGGGTCACGTCTGAGCCTAAAACAGTTTTTTTCTTATCTGTTTGTCTATTTGTGATGTTGCACTTAGAAATCTTGGGAACCGTGGTCTTGACCGAATTTTAGTGCAGCAATCCAGTATGGTTACAGTGAGAACAAATTTATCTTTCGTTTATCATTAGCTCAAAAATATATCTGATGGTACCTTCCTACCTGTTTAACGTGGCGTGTCCATAGTTTCTTCCGGTAGGCAACTATTAAAATTTATATAAATTGTTCAAGGTATATTGTCTCCACCAGTGCTATTTTTAATAACAAATGGGTCAACTGTATGAAAAAAACTCAATAAATAATTTACATATTTAACAAAATAAGTAACTGATCACCGATAAATCGATGCATATAAAATATATATTTATTACTATTTAACGCGTTAGGGTAAATTTTTATATATAAAGTATATGGTATCTTAGATCAAAAAGATCCAAAAACTGTAATAGGGTGTTGCCAACCAAGGTATGATGCCCTTAACTATAATAAGTTGGCATTCACTGACATTATGGAGAAGGAAGCAGCGCTTTGGTCGTTACAAATGAGATTTATCAATCCGCTTCTGATGGCAAACATTACTAATCTGGGCTTGGGTTTGGTACATACAGAAAAGTAATCTTTTGTTGGAAAAGTAATTAAATTTCTAAGTATCTTGACATTTAATTTTATGAATCACATGGATTAAGTTTCCACAATTCGTTCGAGCACATTTCGAAGGGAGATTGCTAAGCCGTTTGTTTAATTAAATTTCCAATGTCGTCATCAAAAAGTGCTTAAAACAATTACCATCACGCCTATTGTCTTGGTAGGGGCTTGACAGTGCAACCAGTTTCTTTCTTCCTCGTCATGCAAATCATTTATACTAAATAGCGTAATATTTCAGCTGTTTTGTATTAATTGTTGTTATAAATATAGGATAATATACCATTTGGTTAACTTTATTTAAACATTTTGGAAATTCTCACGTGACATAAGGGCTGGTAACATACGAGTAAGTATAAAAGGATTTGAATGGCAGATTGTTATTTTTTATGGTTATTCAAAAAGCCTGCTATGGTCAAGTCTATATTTTATATCAGTTTTACTCTTTGTGACTTTTAAAAATAGTAACTTGTAATGAAACGTAAAAATACCCTATTAACCTATGTTAAATTAAATATTTTAGTTCCTTTAACATTTCATGCAAAATATGACAGCTCTTTACACTAAATATTTGTATTCAAAATCTTATACGTTTTCGCATAATAGGAAAATGGTCCCTTTTAAAATTCGCGCTTTAATTTACCATTCCTGCAACCGTGAATACCCGCTCGCTGTCTCCGATTAAAAGCAAGCATGGTTAATTTTTTTTTGTAGAAAAAACTACGAACCAGCATTCGGTTCTCCGATGAAAAGAGATAACCACAGCCTACAGACACCATAGATGTTGTAGGTGCGTCGTCGTCCTTTAGCTGGGGCGTTAGCCAATCGTGCAAGCTATCCTACCCTCCGGACCGGAATATTTTATTTTCATTCTGGTGGCAGGAATAGGTAAGGCGATAGATCCCTACCCGGACAAGTTGCTGCACAGCACTCTGCTACCAGTTCTTGTATTTTGTACTATTTTTTAACTTTATCCATACTTATATTGTAATGCGAAAGTCTACCCGTCTGTCTGTTGCGTCGTAACGGGTAAACCTCTAGACCAGTTTCAGTAAAATTTGATATGCATATAATAAATATGCATATAGTTAAAGATTTGGGTTCAAACAGCCTACGTATCTTTCATCAACAAACCAACTCCCAAATTACTAAAGTGGGAAAATATGTTCTACGTCGACAAAGTTGCGGGTAGACAAAATATTTAATACAAACTCTATCATACCAGCGAAGCCGGACCGGGTCGCCAATTCTCAATATTTATACCACGTCTTGATAGTGAAGTAATCACGTTTAACGTGATGTACTCGTGGCGGATTGCGATCAGCTGATAAGTCAATGACCTTTTGACTGATATGACACTCGCGATAACGCAATAATAACACGACGACACGACAAAACAAACTCATTTCAAGAATCAATTAAAATCAATGTAATGTAATGTAAAGTATCTTCACGCCCTTATCCCCGAAGAGGTAGGCAGAGGCACAACCAGGGTACCCACGACTAGCCGAAGATACTAAGTCCCACAATGTGATAGGTGGCAAGCCTATCGCCAACCGGGCACATATCCTATCCCGAGCAACAGTTTTTTTTAGAAAATTGGAAAAACCCAATTTTCTTTTGTTGCCCGACCCGGGATTCGAACCCGGGACCATGTAATGTAAATGTTAAAATTAAACTATTTATCTATAGTGTCTTAAGGCTACGGTTATCTCTTACCATTAGGAGATCCTTTGGCTTTTTCGCTGTCGTATCACATAAAAAAAACCTAAATATTTTGTATGCGAAAATATGAACATTTTTATGGAACATTTCGGAACATTTGTATGTCCCTGGCTTCATGAAGGAACGAGAGCTGGGGTACATTTTGTCACTAAATCTAATACCGTCTTATTAATAAAAATCGCTGACTCCAAGTATGATCCGAGCTTAAACTGTACTTGTTATTCTCTGAGTAACTAAGTAGTAACTTCATATTGAAAACGTTATTAATAAACTTGGTGTAACCATAATATAACCTTCCTTACTAGAGATAAACGCTTATATTATGCCAACACAATCCGTATTTTCGATCCGTTTTGCGGAAACGTTTAAAAGGACTAGCGCGCTACTTGCAAATTCCCTCCGATCTTAAAGATAAAAGGGGTGAAAAGAGGAAAAAATTATAACTAAATTGGTTTAGTAAATAGTTCTTTAAGTATAATTGTAACCATGATAAACTACAAAACTAAAATACTTTAAGACAAAAGTAAAAAGGTAAGAATTTCAACGTTTGATGTAGGTTATCAAAAACAGTTTTTTTTTATTATGAACAGTATCATTAGTGCAACGAACGAGGCATGGGACTGGGCAAGGGAGACGATTTATTGAAATCAACCTTTGGTAGGTATGCCGCGACTATAACGCGGAAGTATAACTGAGTTGCGCGGATCTGCGTTCCGACATGCAAACGATTAAAATATGTGATTAAAAAAATGTTTCGAACATTGTCGAAAAAACTTCGTATGATTACCTGTAATGACAAAAAATAGTAAAATATGTCTGAAAATACGAGCTATCATTGGGAAAATAAGAAATTAAAGGAAATTACTACAAATAAAACTGGCGGCAAACGAACAAAACGAAAAGCGTAAAATATGCAAATAGCAAATTGTAATTAAAATAACCCTTTTTATTTATTTATCTTATCTAAGACATCAATTTCCTAATTTGAAAATAATAGAAGAAATGTTTATTATTACATATATGTAATAGAAGAGACGGCATAGCGTTGTCTCAAGAGGACAAATTGATTTAAAAAATATTTACTGCCTTTATTTTTTGTTTTATGTTATACACTTTACTTCCTTATTTCTTGTTGCTTTTCAAACTTAGAAATAAATCACATAATTGAGTATCGCAGATTAAGTTTTCTAATGATTTTTAAGAATTCAATATTCTATATTTGGAAACATACTAAATGTCATAATAGACTATCCTTAGTCTGTTACGAAACCATGTAGCGGTATGACTATCTTTAAAGCAAAGATCAAACTCGAAATAGTTTATTGCGTCTCTACTCGTTTATTAATACTGAATTTGTGTAATATCAGTTTCAACCTTGGAGTAAAGTGAAATTCGCTATAATCTACGTTTGTTAGTAAGGCGGGTACTATCTTATTGATAAATACGGAGCAAAGTACTCCAAACTTCGACATTAAAAATTAAATAATTTTATTAAAATTAACAGTGGGCATAAGTTATAGTAAGATTGTAAAAAAAAGGACTTCTATGTAACATAATTTTCCAATTTGTTTTTTTTTTCGGCAGCTTAGTGTGGCGTGACCGTGTTCCGCGGCCTCTGTCACAGTGTTCGTTGCTCGCGTCGCAGCAGCAAGCGGCGCGCGACCATCGCTCCGACGCGCGGCTCCGCATAGACGCCAAGGTGCTAGTCATCGTGGAGTCATTGTATTCAAGATTGGGACGAGATATCGCTGAACTACTTGTTGCCAACCGGATAAGGTTAGTCTAGATTCCTATCCTTCTAGGTGCATCAATAGACACAACACAACTTTCTACACCAAAATACTGGTACGTTGCCAGGTTGTGTCTGAGAAACTAATTCTCTTAAAACCAGTTGTTAAAAATGCTATGAGATGTGAAATCAATCCTAAAGCATAAAATAAAGCAGTGAATAAATACAGCAATTTGGCATGCTTTTATTTAGTGTTCCAATCAAATCTGGATTTTGCACTTGGTGCTCTTTGTCTTACTCTTCCAGTCCTTTTCCCTTGGACAGAAAACACAACGCCCCGGTGGTAATGTACGGATAGAGAGGGGTCGGCTGGCATAGGTTTTTCTAAAAATGGCAAAAAGGATTTTTGACGAGTATGTCCCTACTTCAAATTGGCATATGTTCGTGTCCCTCCAAACGTCCGTGTGTAAGGTTCAGTCCTATCATTAAATAAAATGCGATTAAACTTGATTTTTGAGCGCAAAAGAAGACTGGAGACCAGATTTCTTTTGGGCTTGTAGTCTTTGCTTCGCCTTCACTACCAGCTATATGCAAATTGACGTTACGTTTTGCAATTTGGCGTCTAATTAGGTTTGTTTCAGTCCATTTATGCCTGTTATTTTTTTTTATCATAAAGAACTGTGGATGCGTCCCAAACTTTTAATTTTACTTGATTTCTTAGTTTTTGAACTACTTCATGCAATGTTTTGTCATCGCTATTGGAACAAACAGCATCGATATCCTCTGTTATGTGAATGTCTTACATATGATTCTTACTTGATTATTTTTGAGGACTTGTACAGGAATTAATTCAGGTTTACTACTTGATTCTCGTTGCGCTTTTTAAGCTGAATAATTAGGTAGTTATTTAAATAATGCATAATATAACATTTGCGGTAAAAACACTTGGTATAAACTGAATAAATAATAATCAGAACATAAATAAACAATCTTACGTTGTTTCTACAGAATGGCGGTTCGGTACCTTATGACACTTGTCCATTAAAATACACTATACGGCTTGCACCGCGTCATTGACCGTGAGTACTGCAAAATAAAATATTGCAAAACCCTTATCAATAAATAGATGAAAGGTCAAAAGTGTGAATAGTACACCTGCGACATAAATTCAAAAACTAAACCTCTTGGGGTGATCTACAGCCCGAGAGCCCGTTTTAAATTTTCACACAATGAATTTATACAGAAAAGACTTCTTAAACTTGATATTGCCGCCACCCACCGTCTTCTTAGAGTAGTTTCGAGCCTTATAATAAACAAGAAATTGGTGACATTGGTGACGCTCGTCCATCTCCTAAAAGAACGGACGACAAATTTCAATGTATTCAGAGGATATGCAAAAGGTTGAATAGCGATCAACGTGGCGGTGACTAAAGGCACTTTTTGCCACGGAGTGCACAGAAAACCGAATATAATACCGAGTGTTTTCGGAATTTAGTGTTAAAGAGATAAAAAAGACTCACGATCAGGTTTAGATCCGGCTACATGTGTTACTCATGTCTCGTACAAACTCAGATGTATTCCCTTTTTTTATTTCTCCTAGTCCAAAATAGACCAGCTGCAGAAAAGTGCATACACAATTTTACTCAATTTAACTAAAATGGTAATAAGTTAATTATTATCAGTACATTTTTTTTTACTTTTTTTTTGTATATAATAAAGTCACTTTCTCTGTCCCTATGTCCCTTTGTATGTTTTAATCTTTAAAACTACTCGACAGATTTTGATGTTTTTTTTTTATTGGTAAAGTGATTGAAGAGGAAGGTTTATATATACTATATTTCATAACTGTGCGAAGCCGGGGCGGGCCGCTAGTATATGTATATATTTATTTGTTGGAGACAATATCTATTACCAAATGAAACTGCAATAATACATGCATGTGATTAACTGTCCATTGTGTTTATCTCGGAGACGAATTGGGCTGTGCTTACGTTAATGAAACTTAATCTCACCTGCTATGCATTTGTAGTGCACGCTGATCAGCCAGCAGACGTATGTCACAGATAGTGCTGGGTTTAAAAAAATCGATTGTAAAATCTCTTTTCTGTGTGTTGTATCTTGTATAGAAATTGTATATATAATCTTACCAGAATGCAAGTTCAAAAATCTAAGAGACGAATGACCTGACTAATAATTTATAGTACTGTATTTAATATAATAACTTTGTAAAAGACAAATTCTTAAATTCTTATCAAAAGTATACTACAATGATTTGGAGTATACTTTTTACTATTACCATTATACTATGCCTACCTGTTGTTTGTGTTCAACAGGGAGAAGAATGACAAGTACTATACAATTTACTGAACTCTTATTAAAAAGACACTACAATGATATCAACTATGCTTACCTACATTTGTGTTTGATTGGGAGACAAATGACAAGTCTAACACAGTTTCCTAAACTTTTACTAAGGATACTCCAATGATGCAAGCTATGCTTATCTGTCATTTGTATTGAACTGGGAGACGATTGACGAGTCTAATAGTCTGTTATGAAACTAATTTGTAAAAGACAATAGCCTAAACTCTTATCAAAAGGAAACTGCAGTAATACATTATGTACCTGCCATTTGTAATGCACAATGTTCAGCCAGGAGACGCATGACGTGTATAATGCGGCATCCACAAACGGAAACATTAATATATCGCGGAGTATCGGTGTGGTTGTGCTCAGCTAGATGCGGCTGTCCGTTTGAGAACTAGTTGCCTTTGCTCATGTTATATTCATGTCCCTTTGTTTACAACTATGTACAGTAAGCACCACAAATATCTGACCCCCTTATAGTACTTTCAAATTATTGTGAGGGAACAGATATTTGTAATGCTTACTGTACATGATATCGGCACGTAAATTTATTTCCGAAATTCGTAACGGTGATGGCCTAAAAAAATGAGACCTAAATTAATGAGCCTACTAAGTATAATAGACCACCTGCCTTTCTATCAGGTATCTCGTAAAAGGCGAGCGAAGGATCAATAGTTCAGTACCAACAAGACTTGCTGCCGCTATAATGTTTGTCATATTCCGATCCGCAGTGTTGGGTAGCCGGAGTGTAGGCTCTCAACACCTCAGCCACAAGACTACTAGTCACATCTATGGTGTCTACAGGCCACGGTTGTCACTGACCATCTTATTAACAGCTGGGTTGCGTGCTTGTTCGCTTCCCTCTCGCATAAAAAAGCCTATACGTCGGTACGCTTTAGACCGGAACGAGACATTGCCAAACATTGTCAATATTTCGGCAGGAATAAATAAGGCGGTGTATTTCTACCCAAGCTAGTTTCCGAACCCCACTCTACCAGCTGTGGTTTTGTTGGTAATGACCCTTTTAACCTCTGCCAACTCTTACAAGCTTACAGGTAGAGAAGCTGATGGTCTTCGCAAAACCCGGACCAAAATTTTGATGGCTCAATTATTACAAAATATGACGCGATGGTTGCATAATATTATGAAAATATATGGTTACACATAGTTTCTGGTTGTTATTTATATCATGTTTGCATGGATAAGGCTCATGTGTAAAAGATGATCTCTAATCGCTTATCAAAGGGAAACCGTAATAATGCATATTCACACGAAGGCCTGCCATTTGTAATGCGTGAACACGAAAGAAGCACGAAGGTAGTGCGATACAAACAAATACCTTTTTAACGATTTTATGGAGAATAGAAAGCCAATAACAGATCAAACTCCTATTGTATGTGTCAATTATAGAAACCATTGATATTGTTGGTGGTGGAACCAGATATAAGTAATCTAGGTTTGTTGTAGTAATCTGCTATCAAGGCAGGTAGGTAGGAAGCTACCCTCGAAGCTCGAACAAGAAAGTGATGAGATATTGGCAGAAAAATGTTAACGTTTCCGCGCCCACATCCCGAAGAGTTTGGCAAAGAGAGGTGTAACTAGTGTACCCCCTAGTGTGTAGCACTTAATCCCAAAACGTGTTCAACTTATCAAACCTATAGCAAAACGGGCATATGGCCAATCCCGGGCAATGTCGTTTTCATCAGAAAAATCAACAGATGACTAAAATTGAGCCTAGGAGCAACATAGGGTATATACTAAAAGAGTGAGTTTTATATGACAAATGAAAGATTGACAAAACCGATATACAATGTGAAAGTTGATGGATGTAGGTGCCTCAGGAGATCTAGACCCGACCTGAATCATTCTGGTACTATCCCAGTGTAGTGTCCAAATAACTAGCCTCCGAAATCGGCGTGATTGTATGAAGTGTGATGACTGTGAAGGAAGTGAGGCAAGGATCGTGACATTTTCTGCCTACCCCGCAAGGAACTTGGCTTGAGACCGTATATATGTAGGTAAGAATCATTAAAGAGTAGTAATTGTGATGCTCAGCTAAATGAAGAATAAATAGAAGAATAAAAAAATAGAAGAATAGTAATAGTATATTTACAAACTATTAAGGTGGCTGGAATCTAAAAAAACCTTTATTCTACCTTGATGTAAAGTGGGATATTTCTTTTCTGAAGTACGTTCATGATGTAAATCAGTTCACCGAATCACCGAACTTCTCTGCTCCGCCTGCTTATGAAATGTTTGACGGCACAGGAATTACTTTTCCATGTTTTTGCTGATTTAAATCTTGAAGCGATAACTTTGTCACATTTTTGTAATTATTCGAAAACTCATATTTTTCCTCTGTATCGAACAGACCATTTTGCTCTCTGTCTGGCTGCTCGTAAGAGGCAAGTATAAGTTAAATGGCTCGTTGCCAACTAGACCAATAGTGGTTAAGCGCTGTAAAGCAATTGGCCTGGGTAGGTAGGTATCCATACCTATTCTTATCACGTGTCTAGGCCACGTTTATCGCTTTTCATCAGGAGTTATGTATACTTGTTCCCTCTTTTTTTTCTATAAAACACCCATTTACTAGATCTTTGCCGCCGCCGTAGACATGTAGCTTGCCCTAGGGAACCTATTCACGGGTAAAAAAATTACATATCAATCTACTACAGCAATTGAAAAGGTCAATCAGACACACTATAATATTTCAATGGATATGTTTTTGTCTAATTTTGTCTTGCTTTGAATCGCCTATATTGGTACCACTGTTTTACTTGATTGTTCCAACATTATATGATGTGCTCGCTACTTTTGTGTTCCAGTTTGGAGACTATCGTAGCCAGTAAACTAAAAAATGTTACAATAAGCAGCTACAAATTGGAATAGTCAAGATTAGATTTGGTTTAAGTGACGTATTTCAGGAATCAAAAAATCTGGCTGAATTTTTTTTTATATTATTGAAACATGTTTCCTCGAAATCAATAGCCATAAAAATTCCGTTTGCTCTAACGCGACCCACAATTGGCGATATATAAGTAATGAATATTTGAAATATAAAGATTCGAATCAGCGACGTCAAAGTTCGAAATAACAAGTTAATTATTCGTAGATAACAAAATCTAGTATGTAAGCAATGTTACAATTAATGTTTTACCTATACCTAATATATGTAATTTGTATCCAAAAAACATATTCTATTGCTGTTGGATATAATTCCAAATAATCAGAAAAATATTTATATTACATACAAACATACATATCTTCAAGCCAAGTCCCTTATGGATTAGGCAGAGAGTATCAAGTGCCAAATCTTACGATCCCTTTAAAATAAATTTAATGAACTTACGACATATTCGTTCTCGCTACTGTCGTGATCCGGTCTGAAAGGATAGGTAGCCAGTGCACTTACTAATTTAGGCGGTTTAATATCTCTCTATCAGGTAGGCAACACAGCTTATCTATGGTTAGTGCTTACAATGTCTATAGGCGATTAGTTTACCATCCAGAAACAAGTCTGTTCATTTGCCTTTAAATACCAAATCTGTGAATGGACACAAGCCCCACCGTATAACGGCGTGAAACGTGTCCGCTAACTTTTCGACCAATAATCAAACATCCCAGGTATACCGTGACAACATCTTAGTTCGCATAACAAACACGGTGACGTCACAACATTAAATATTCTTAACAATATACTCGTATGCAATACATGTCGTCCTTAGCCCTAAATCTACAGCTATATGTATATATATCCCTATTTCCCGTGGTTGTCATACCTGAGCATACAGCCCAATTTTACTCATTTTTTTTGTTAGTTATTGTTAGGAAAAGGTTTTTATGAAAAAAGGTTACGAAAATTGTAATAAAAATGTTTTTTTTTTCATACAAATTGTTATTAGCCGTAATTATTGTCATGCGATATGAAGTTCGTCAGATCGGCTAGTAACTTTATAAAACAACTAGATGTTACCCGCGCTTACGACCGCACATTCAAGTTATTTAGTTCTTCATGTCAAGTCCGATGAAGTTGTAAAAACCGCGAGGTTAGTTAGTTTTTCCAAAAAAAAACTTCCTCGGGAACCCTTTTAGTTGTCTGGAATAAAAGAAGGCTATCTTGTTTTCTAGCCTCTTATACAAACATAATATAACAATATCTATAACGTGATGGTTCAGGTCTGCTGAGTAGAAATAAATCCTCTGCCCCACGCAACCCGTAACAGGCGAGCATAGATAGTTTAAATGTGGTAAAAACCATCAAAACTATATTGACCGCCTTACCTATACCTACCTCACCTATTACCTATACCTCATAGAATAATGACACCGTCACGTTCCTATCCCGGAGGGTTGAGTAGCCAGTAGAATTGCACAATCGGCCTACGATCCCGACCACAGAACAGTGACGCACCTATAACATCTATGGTGTCTATAGGCTACGATTGTCTCGTACCATATTCTGGTTCACTATCTTAATACATGAAAAAAATTTTGTTCTTTTTCGACGTGAAAAAAGTACATTACACTTGGTATCATATACTTTTTTCACGTCGTTATAGTGCCGTCAGTGTGTACTATAGCTGGATTGGTGAAGAGAAACAGCATTTAGTTGAAGCTTCTTTATTGCAGAGGAGTACACTTTTCATAGCTTGCTTTTCGAATGTAATTTATTTACAAAAAAATGCGTCTTTTTATACGATTTCTGAGCTCGTGATACTATAATTTGATTGGTTAGCCAATCAGAATACATTAAATTGACCAATCACAAGTTAGAACACAAATTTTACATAAGGTACTAGCTGTTAAAACATATTTTTTTAATTTTATAAGTCGTACAGTGAACCAGAATGTTATTTTAGTGACAAAAGAAGTTACTGTTAATACAATACTATGATAAAGAGCTCTACTGTACGGGTTTAATTAAATTATTTGATACACATGAAACTATGACAAATAGAATACTTATTTTACATAGTTAATTTTACATTTCATACACTGTTAAACAATCAACACAATTTACACGTTTTTAGTTATCCCGCACAGGAAGAACATTAGGAAATATGGATAAGCATGCAAATTGCAATTGCAAATGGTTATCGACTTTCATTAATCCCATATAAAACGTACGTTAAACCCAAAGCCTTTTATTGACGTTTCACCCGTGATTGGTCCAATTTCCCTCGGCAAGGCCCTAAAAGGTGATTTCTCATCAACGCAATTGTGCGGACGGGCGAAGCTCGAGGGTCGCTCTGACCTTCCATGTTAATTCGTTAAATTTCATCCAGTTATTGTGTTTACTTCCTAAATTAATGTTTTAAATACCGATATTTATTTCTAAGTCAACTTTATAAACCTCAACCTTATCAAAACTGCACCCTGGAATGCCAACGTCACTACAGTCTTCTTTTAAGTCCTTAAAAAATTGCAAAGATTAAAACTACCTAATAATCTATTAGAATTTATTCTAATCGCTGTCGGCACTTAGAGGAGTTCCATTATATACATGTAGGTACCTACATACTTATCAAATAATAGTTTTATTAGCATGTACTATGTTAGTTAAAAATGTGTGTAATAATGATCTATTCACAATTTAAATTAAAATACATGAATATTTGGAGGTTTACCGTGCCGTGCGCTGACGATGGAAATCATCTTAGATTGCTCAGTATTTCTGCAACTGTTTATAGAGAAGTTTGTATATTAGCAACAAGCTGTACCCGCAACTTCGTTCGCGACTGTCTGAAGTAAGCGCTACCGATTTAAATTAGTAAATTGACTTCAATCGCAACCGAAAGACAATTTTCGAATTCTTATTTTAAGTATAGTTGAAATTTATTACAAATTTTAAAAACTAACTGTGTGTTGAAATTTGTAATAAATTATTAGATGATAGATGCTTATTAAAAATTCATTCAATATTTAAGTTATTTAGTCACTTTATACTGAGTGTTCTTCATCATCATCATCATCAGCCGGAGGACGGCCACTGCTGGACATAGGCCTCCCCCAAAGAGCGCCACAAGTCACGGTTACCAGCCGCTTGTACCCAGCGACTCCCCGCGACTTTGACCAGGTCATCAGTCCACCGGGTGGGAGGTCGTCCATCACTACCTCCTCCGGTGCGGGGCCCGCCACTCGAGAAACTTTCTTCCCCAACGGTTCTCGGTTCTGCGAGCAATGTGGCCTGCCCAGTGCCACTTCAGCTTGCTAACTCGCTGAACTATGACGGTTACTCTCGTTCTCTTACAGATCACCGAATTACGGATCATATCTCGCAGAGAAACACCGAGCATAGCTCTCTCCATAGCACGCTGAGCGACTCTAAGCTTATTTAAGAGGCCCACATTTAACGGCCAAGTCTCAGTTCCATATGTCATCACTGGCAACACACACTGGTCGAAGACTTTCGACTTTAGGCTCTGCGGTAATTTAGACAAGAAGATTCGGCGGTCGACCTCTTTCTTGAAGTTGGATTTACCTAACTGAACAGTTTGACCTAGGTATATATACTGATAAACAACTTCAAGAATTGAGTTCCCAACTTGAACTGGTATAAGTGCAACATGAACATTGGACATAACTTTCGTCTTATCCAAGTTCATCCTAAGACCCACCTGTTGGGAAACTCTATCGAGGTCACCGAACATTTTGCTCAAGTCTTCCAGCGATTTTGCCATGACCACGATATCGTCTGCGAATTGAAGGTGAGTGATGTACTCGCCATTGATATTGATGCCAAGTCTTTTCCAGTCCAGATGCTTGAAGACATCTTCCAGTGCAGAATTGAACAGTTTCGGAGAAATAACGTCTCCCTGTCTCACACCTTTCTGCAACTGTAATCAGACCGACATAGTGGCTTTTTCTTACAAACACCTCAACATTTCGATGTATCGATAGTCGATGCGGCACCGCTGTAATGGCTGAAGCACCGCCCATGTCTCAACCGAATGGAAGGCTTTCTCGTCGCCACAAACGTAAGACATAATGGCCGATTATATTCCTCGGTCTTCGGTATAATCTGGCGCAGCGTGTGAATGTGGTAAACAACTTGTAAACGTGACTCAGAAGTGAGATGGGTCTATAATTTTTCAATAAGGGTTTTGTCACCTTTCTTGAAAAAGAGAACCACCACACTTCTGGTCCACGCTTCTGGAACACTTGCTTCGAGGATGACGGAATTAAAAAGCTTCTGGAGGACTTTAAGTACTGGCATTCCACCCGCTTTCAGTAGCTCAGCAGTAATTCAATCGTTCCCCGGCGCTTTATTGTTATTCACTTGTTTTTTTTTTCAGCCATGCGAATCTCGTACAGGCTGACGTCCGGGATGTCTTCGGTGTAATGTCGGGTAAGTTTGGCTCTAGGGTCTTTAGCCAAACGTACAGCGGTTTTTGTTGAATTGTACAGCTATCCATAGAACTTCTCGACCTCTCTCAAAATCTCCGCCTTAGATGAAATTACGGTGTCATTTTCGGTCTTCAGTCTTATCAATTGGGTTTGGCAAAGAGACAAATCTCTAGCGAACTTCTTGGAGCCCTTATTTTGCTCGATAACTTGTTTAATACCAGACGTATTAAAGGTGCGCAGATCTGCCCGCAACGCCTTGGAGACTTGTCTATTTAGCTCCCTGTACTTTTGCATGTCAACTGAAGACTGCAACCGAATTTAATCTCGTTCGCCCATGAGTTGAGAGTGAGGTCTGAGAGCGTTTGCTTTCTTTTCTTGCTTCGGGTCTTAAACAATTTCGACGCGGCCGCTTGGACAGCTTGCACTAACCCATTGTTCAAATCGTCCGTTGATTCGCATTCTGCCAGACATTCGAAGCGATTTTGAAGTTCGAGCTGAAAATTTTCGGATTTTGGCATTGGGCTGGGGTTGGTCGGAGCGTAGACTTCATCAGCCGTGACCGTTCAAGCCTTGTGTTGATATTCAATGTGCCTCTTACCATCCGATGACCACTGCCGGTTTTCAGCTTGTTGATCATAGAGACATCATTGAATATGTGACGTCTGGTAGACAAAATGAAGTCTGTCTCGTTTTTTGAACGAAGTTCCTTATTGCGCGTTGTGAATAAAATGCTAGATGGAAAAAAAATCTTACGAAATAAAAATTGAATGCTGTCCGAAATTGTTGGCGATAGGCTTGCCACCTATCACATTTTGGGACTTAGTGTCTTCGGCTAGTCATGGGTGCCCTGGATGTGCCTCTGCCTACCTCTTCGGGGATGTGGGCGTGAAGATACTTTTATATATCAACCCCAATTTCCCTTGATCATCGTATCTCGCATGACCGGATGTGATGAACATTTTGCTAATTCTTTATGGTCAGAAGGTTCATACAAAAAAAAAAGGTCAATATTCATTGTTAAAGACACCACAACGTCTATAGGGTCAGTTATTTTTTTATATAAAAATAAACGTAATAAAGTAAAAACCGGCAAAAATTTTAATATTATTGACATTTTTGTCATGATTGGTACTATTTCCGTCCACATCAAGTACAAATGTTCCCCTAAAAAGTGGTTTCTCATCAGCGTAATTGAGCGGACGCGGCGCTCGAGAGGCACTTTGACCCTCCATGTCATAATTCGGGAAATTGTATTAGTCTCTACTTTTACTTCCGTTACAACTCTTTAATATAGTGAAAAAACAAACCGACTAATAGCTGTGGCTTGTATTTAATGTTTTTAACTAAAAAACTTAATTGACGTTTTTCTCGTAATTGCTATCTAAATCAAAATACAAATGTTACCCTAATAATCCTAGAAATATTTTAACAACCCTCGACAATACCAATGTAATGAAGCTAAGAACCATATCCATTCCATCAGCTTTTAAACATAGAAATCCGCATCGGAATCTGTCAATTCGTTCAAAAGTTGCTATCTTTTTCCAATTAAATAAAAAGATAATAAAGGGCTGGTTCGGTCATGTGGAAAGAATGACAGATGAAAGATTGACAAAGCAGATACACAATGCGAATGTAGATGGAGGTAGGACCCGGGGAGATCAAGGTTGACATTCCAAGATCAGATCTCTCGGATATTATCTGAGTGTGGTGTCAAGAGTCTCCAAAACCGGCGTGTTTGTATGTCTTTGCATAAAAAGGGTTATGAATATGAAGGAAGGCAAGACAGGTTTGTCAGGATCGTGAGGTTTGTCACTCGATACTCTCTGCCTACACCGTAAGGGACTTGTCGTGTAGATATGTTTGTCTGTATCTATGTAGATTAAATATCATGTACAAATTAATCGGACACCACTTATTAATCGTTCAAAGAAGATATCAATAACTTAAAAATAATTTAATGGGTGCGAAACAAAAGTGCCTCCTATATCTTTAAAAAAATATTAAATAACAAATTAGTTTTAATAATTTATCGCAATTCTGTCAGATTAGTCAATTATTTTAAACTAACAGTTAAATATTTATAAGTACTAGATTCACAGATATCCTATTTAAAACTTTTTTATGTAGCCTGAAAAGTCATTAAAAAAATTCTTATATCATCTATGTATAAGTCTTTGAACGTCATCATCACTACATATTATATTAACAAAGTCGCTTACCACTGTCTGTCCCTATGTATGCTTAGATTTTTAAAACTATGCAACGGATTTTGATGAAATTTATTTTAATGATAGAGTGATACAAGGCAAAGGTTTTACAGGTGTAATAACACAACAAGCTTCTAGTTTGTCCATCCGTGCGGGCTGCTAGTTTACAAAATAAAATGTTTTAGAGGTTCAGTCAACAAGAAACCTCACAATGGCCTTTTCGAATCTAATGTTCAATTTCTTATACAATTTCAGCTGCCTGCAAAATATAATTATAGGAAAACAAATACAGTTTTGCATGTAAACGTAGCGCTACTTCCAAAAGTCGTTGTCATCTATGTTTTGTTAGGCTTTGTGAAGTTCTTTTTAATCAACTTCGTATTGTGATGTAACTTTCTTTCGGGACTCTCACGGCTTTAAAAATTTAACAAAAAACTCTTGCACTTCGTTAATTTTTATTTTGGAACCAATACGTTTTATTAGTGTGATATTGGTGGATGCATTTTGTGTGGATATAAAGAAAAACATCCTCCCGTTTTAACGACTAAGTAAGCACAGATACAAGCAGGCAACTACAACTAGCCGAAGATACCAAGGTACACATATAAGTGGCAAACCTAACCGATCACTTATTTTATCCCTTCCAACATTGGTTTTGGACCACTAGACCACAAAGGCATACAAATAAATGAAAATGAATCCAAAGATAATTGTTATTGTAGCAAAGGCCCCATTAGCGCCGGTATGACGGCTGCGCCGTTCCCCCCCACTCAGTTTGCTGAGCCGCTTAAATGTTTTAATTATTCCGCAAAGTATTTACGCAAGGGTAATCTCATGATTCACATTTGTGTCAGCGGTTCTGTCTACGGCGGAATAAAATTTGGGCGTCGTGAATTTTCTTAATAATCATACAAATATTTTAGGGGATAGTTACAGTATTTTTTTGTATTATTTTTGGTTAATTGCATTACAAATTGATCAACAAACTTTTCTAACTGCATATTGATCAAGTGCTTAGAGTATACATACAGACTGGGCGTTTTTACAGGTTTTATATAGAGACTAGCCGATCCAGCAAATTTCATATCGCTTGATATTAATAGCTAATACATAATATTTGATGCTCCGATAGTAGCGCAGTCTGTCGAATCCGATGTAAAACATTTTAAAATCAACGACTACTTACAAATAAAAAAACAATTAAAAAAACATTTTCCAGGATACCAAATTGTGAATCTAAACCATTCTCGAATACCCTTGAACACACACAAAAAATTTCATCAAAATTGGTCCAGTTGTCTAGAAGAAGTTCAGTGACAAAGAAATATATACATATTAAGATATATTTTGTGCGTTTCGAGTTCTATTTTAAACGGACACAATAATAAAGCACATAATTTGCTTCCGGCTCGATCAATTTGTGTAATTTGTCCAAATTGTTGTACTTAGTTGGTATTAATAAAAAATGTTATTGTAACAGATGTGTTATTAGCGCCAGTATCAAAACAAGTCTTATGACTAATTCATATAATTAACGAGCTGTATCTAATCTAATAATAAAATATCTGTATCTAGTAATAAAATATTTTCACCGTGTTGGTCCGGGCTCCTTTGTAGAATAGACCATCTGCCTTCGTTGCCAGGCAGCTCGTAAAAGGCGAGCATAGGCTTACCATTACTAACACCGTGACAATCGACTAGGTGGTAGAGTTTGGCAGCGACTCGCCCGGATTGGTACCCCACCGCCTTACCTATTCCTACCGCCATAACGCCATGACGTGTTCCGGTTCGGAGGGTAAGGTAGCCGGTAAACTTACTTTTGCTCGAGGCCTAACATCCCGGCCTCAGGTTGGCAACGCACCATTACCACCTTTGGTGTCTCTAGGCGGCGTGAATTTCTTACCATCAGAAAACCTGTCTGCTTGTTTGCCTTCCTATAACATAAAAAAAAAATTGTAGTCTGTCTTAGTGAAAGTAACGTGGCGTTACTTATAGTTTACTGCTTAACAAATATTTTGACACTATCCAACTAACTTCTTAAATAGTACGACTTGTACAAGAAACTACCTTCCGCAGTGCCTTCCGTACTATCGCCTCTGTGGTCTAACGGTTCAGCTGTTGGACTTGACTGCATGAGGTCCCGGGCTCGAAACCCGGGTCGGGCAACAAAAGGAAAATTGGGTTTGTCTAATTTTCTAATAAAAAAAATGTTGCTCGGTTGGCGATAGGCTTGCCACCTATCACATTGTGGGACTTAGTGTCTTCAGCTAGTCGTGGGTGCCCTGGTTGTATCTCTGCCTACTCCTTCGGGGATATGGGCGTAAACATGCTTTTTTTTATTAACTTCCGCAGTTAAAATTATTCGTTTCTTGAATATACGAACCCGTCATAAGTTTTAGAATGCACATAGTTTTCTGAGACTCTGTTTTAATTATCCCGCTAAGTATTTCAGTTAATCTCAATTGTAATTAAAATCATAGTACAGAGAATTTATTAGTTTTTGCAAGTAATGCCATAAAAAATATGAAATTTAATGTACAGTGTAATGTTAGTTTCCATCTTAACCGCTGTAAGCATCTGCATTACGACAGAAACTTATGGAACTACACGGCCGCGTACCGAGTCGCTACACAATAACTTTTACCTTATTAACAAAGTTTGATGCTCAAGTTCTCTTCAGACAAAATGGCAAACATGAATCCAATTTGTCCAATCAGAAAATAAATGTACATTCATGTGTTATTTGAGAATTTACATGGTAAACTATGATAGAGTTTTCCCGGAGAATACATTTTCTTCCTATCCGAATTAAATCCAAGTTTTACGTTCCCCTTATTTGCTGATGTTCACTGTTTTGTCTGGGCGGATAACAAAACATTTTTTTTTTCAATTGAAGATATTTTTTCCATTTAAATTTACTAAAATGCGTTATGGAAAAAATTTACTATTGTACTATTGCACTTCATTTTAATATTTTTATGTTTTTCAAAGTATTTAGCTTGTCATTGTCTATTCGTTTAAATAATAATTTAAAAGCATAGTAAAACTTCGACAAAATGACTTCGATTATATCTTTATCACGTCGTAATTTAAAAGTTCTTTTTTCGAAAGATATTTAACTAATAACTTTGAGATGGTCTGACATAAGTCGTATCAACATCCCAGTAGTAGTTTGAGTTTTACATTATAATACAAGCTTTTTTGTTTGTTTTGATATTATGTTTTATTATGTTTATATGACGATATATTAATTATATCGCGATCGTCAAGATAGACAAACATACATGCATTATTAATTATAATACAAAAATTACTACTCGGATCATTCCATTATCAAATTTTTTTAGAGTTAATCTGTGACCATCCCAGTATGACCTATTTGATTCATCTTTTTTTTTTAAAAAAAAAAACATCGAAATCAATTCGAGTCGAGTAATCGCATGACAAACATACAAAAAAGCAAAAATAGAAGAAGACCTTGAACTTCGCAAACTGAGGAGAAAATATTGTGTTGATGAAACATTACTTTATGATTTGAAGAGAATCTTTGAGTAAATAAGAATAAAAAACTGGCGTTAAGTGATAATAATGTAGACAACATTCAATAGTTTGATCTAATGACACAGCTAAAAGTTACCGACGGTTTACTTGGAAATAGAAGGCAGGCAGTTGCGGCGATCGTTAGTTTCCTAACTCATAGCACTTTCCTACCGCCATTAGAACCAGCCCGGCAGCGAGCACTCCTTATCGTGACGTCTTTTGCCTTCACAACTTCTTGTTTATAACCCTTCGTTGGCTCCACTACGAACATTCTTGTAACAGTTTGAAACATTCGTTTTTACTACTTATATTGTTTTAATGGGTTAAACTCTTAGAACGTTTTTGCAGTGAAATGTTTTACATTGGGTAACACTTTTTGTTTGATCAAAGTATTTCTGTGATTGTTTTCTTGTATCATTTATTCACGGTTTATTAAAATATTTTTTTCTTTAAATTTTCACAATGATGACAAATTGTATAAAGACATAAGTAAACTTTGCTGATGAACAGAGTATGATAAAACCAAATATTCTTTTTTCTATTAATATTTTGATTTAATAATTTAAATTCTTACAAATTTACAATTTTATTTTTGAATGCTAATATGGTTGTAGATTATGAGATACTTATTAGTTGTTTGCTTGTGATATTCTTGAATATTTATATACCAATAGGTTTATAAATGGCGCTTGGAATTGGCGAAAGAACAGTTTTCGCTGAAATTTGACATAGATATAATGTATTTTTTTAAATTCATCTAAAACTAAAATTGTTAATAATTTTATATTCTTCTAATGTGTCTCAATGGATGCAATTCTCATATACCCTTCCTTAGGGGATGCCTGCGTAATTTTATTTGTACCTGTCAAATTTCAGCGAAAACTGTTCAGTGGCTTCAGCTTTAGAGGTTCCATAGTTAATAAACGTGGCACTCTATCAATTCTTCTTTTTGTATATTCTGATTCAAACGTTTATTTCAAACAAAGTCAAATGGAATCGCTTTTTTAGGTTATTTGTTTGGCCTAGCATGATAATATTAGAATAATAAAATAAAATTGTTTTTAAATGTTTTGGTAATAAATAATTAAACTAGTTATAAATATAAAAAAATGGCTTAAAAGTTAAAGCATATGTAATTGAATAATATTTTTTATAAATGTCAAACTATTTGCACACCAAAATATGGTAGAATATGTTGACATACTTAAATATTTTTGTAACATCTCATTTACACACATATTCTGCAAATAAATAATTTTCTTTCTTTCTTTCAAAAAATTAAATAAATGTAAAGTATCGTCACACCCATCTACCCGAAGAGCTAGACAAATGCGCATCCAGGGCACCCACGACTAACCGAAGATACTAAGTCCCATGATGTGTTATGTGGCAAACATATCGCCAACCGGGCATATATCTTTTGCCGGGCAATGTTGTTGTCATTTGAATATACGTATTTTTTTTTGTTGAAACAAATACATTTATATGATAATTAAACAATTTTGCAAAAAATTAAACAATATTTTCAAATAAAAAACTAAATCAAGATAAGAACATAAAAACACTTATAACTCTATTTCACCTAAAACTCTTAACGAAAATAAATATACGAGATAAGTGTACATATATAGAACAAACACCAATCACTTAAGTGCGACTTGCTGGCGAACAAAAATAAAACAATTTGAATAAACGGCTTTAGAGAAACGGTAAAACGTATGGAAAGCACGGGACAAACAGTTTTCCAATGTTTTTTTTGAAAAAGTTTAGCAAACAAATCGGTAAGTGGTCTTCCTGATTAAAAATGATTATCGCTTGATAGACAGTAAACGAAATTTTTGTTATTTATTGTTACACTACCGCCGTACTACACTACTGAGCCGTTTTTTTAATGATATTGGAAGGCAAACAAGCAGACGTATTTCCTGATGGCAAGAAATTCACGCCGCCTAGAGACACCAAAGGCTGCCAACCTAACGCGGGGATGTCAAGCCTCGAACGAAAGTAAGTTTAATGGATACCTTATCCTCCGAAACGGAACACGTCAACGGCAAGCACTGACGTTATGGCAGAAGGAATAGGTAAGGCCGTGGTACCAATCCGGCCCAACCTCGACGAAACTCTACCACCTAGTAGGATTTGACGGTCTTAGCCTATGCTCGCCGTTTACGAGCTGCCTGTCAGGAAGGCAGATGGTAAATTCTGTAAAGGAGCCCAGACCAACACGGGATATCTAACTAATTTCAGAAACGCTATTACTCCTAGCTATGAATATTGATTCTTTTTAATAAGAATCTTCTCCTGGTTAGATGTCAACGTTGGCGTCAAGCAGGGTTGTGTGTTGTCAGCACGCTTGTTTATTTTGTAACTCTTTAATAAATATTTCGTTGACTAATAGAACACATGCATAATATAACGCTTACTTTGGGATACTTACGGATGTAAGAGTTGTAATTGAAGATCTAGTGCTGGAACAAGTGAATGACATTGTATGTCTTGGTTGTGCTTTTAGCAGTGTTGGAAAGTATGCCGCGGATGTGGAAAGGAGAGTGTGTGTACGGAATAGTACGAATGGAGCGCTGCCTGGTTAAGCTATTTCGAAGCGGTTTTGAGTCTAAGTGCTAGACTCGCTTTGCATAATTATATGCTTGTCTCAACGCTGTTGTATGGAAGCGGAAATTGAGTATTTCAAAAAAATCACTTAAAATAGACTGTAATATAATACCTGACTGTCAAGAGATGATGCTGTACAACTTAGAATCGCACTGCCGTGATATTTTAGTTCCGTATTAATAGCAAAAATTTCATAATGCTTCCTTGTTTGCTTACATGTTTTAAAGTTATGAATTCGTGAACTCAGTGACGTAACTGATATAGATCGCAAATTATTTTTATATTATTATTATATTTTCTCCTACGGGTACGGACCCTTTATGGGCGAGTCCAACTCACACTTGGCCGCATATTTTTGTGTAAGATAAACCAAACGCTGCACACGACTGTTTTGGCATCGAGAGACAACTGTAGCCTTTTCTATTTAAATTCTTAAGTAACTAATAAATATATCAATACATTGAGACATTTAGGAGCTAAAAATATCTCTATACTCACAGCCTTCTAAATCCCAAGTTATTTACATATGTATATATTTTATAGTAATCAGATAAATAATGATGTCATTCTGATGACAAAGTATATACCTCCTCATACCATCTTTAGTTATCTCAGAAATTGCGGGTCCTTAATTCTGACATTGTGTCCCCCATTCAGTTCACTCGGTCCCTTATCACGAATTAGCCCTCGTCGCTTTCGGTTCACGGTTAAATTAGGCCGTGTCGCGCACTCTAATATAATTTAAATCGAGCGCTATCTCGTCTAATGGAAGGACAGTCATTAAGGTAATTAGAAACGTTTATAGTTACGTTTAACAAAATGAAACGTTTAAACACTAACACGTCACATTCGTGTTTTGTTATTTTTGGATACTCTAAAACTTTGTTGTTAAAAATACTTTAAGCGCAGTGAAATTGCAAAAAAGCGATTTCGATTTCAACATTTTGTCGCGAAAATTGACTATTTTCTTCGATTTCTCTGGGATTTCGTCATCAGATCTTGAGTTGGCAGTAAATGGACCACCTCCGAAGTACTCTTTCAAATAAAATAATAAGTTATTTTATTGAATCAGGCGTTACTTTGCGGAAATCCATTATAAAAGATGTAAAATAAGCCTTTATTTTGCTAATTCCGCGTA
>NJDC01001598.1:92066-116435 GCA_002245475.1 Calephelis virginiensis
GTCGTTTGGAGGATTATTTGCCACAACGGTTACACTGCTTACGCGGAATTAGCAAAATAAAGGCTTATTTTACATCTTTTAAAATAATAAGTTTTAAAATACGTTGACAAATGACGCAAAATTTGATTAATATATATAAAAATGTATTTATAGCCGAGCAGACGAATAGAAGCTACTTTTTTCGATGTTGGTTAAAAATAACATCCGTGTTGATGTAATTTATCAGCTTACTGTAGCTAACATAACGAAAACCTTGACTCAGTTTGATAGAAAAAGTCTGTTGGTGACCTCTATTTTTAATATTTAATACCACAAAACATTTAATAAAAATGTACTTTCACGCCTCTGTCCCCGGAGATGCAGGCGGAGATCTAGGCCACCCACGATTAGCCTTAAACACTAAGGTCTTATTTTACCAATCATATTGAAAAGCGACTTTTACTAAACTAAGTTCAATTATCGGCTGTGATCCTGTTCATAAGCTTCTGCAGGCACTCTTAAATTTGACGAAATTCATACCCGTATCCCCTGAGAATCTTCTTAGTACGCTAGACCACAGAGGCGATAACAAGTAGTGGAAAATATTTAGTATTCCTTATAATGACCATATCCAAGGTTACTGCAGCCATTAAAAACCTATCGAAAATCTGCCGGTACTTCCGATCCATTTAAATAATTCCATGATCTTCTTTTTAAAGAAGATTTAAGATTATAGATTATAGTAATTGACCCACACATGTTCATGCATTCACGTGCGGTTTGTTTACAAAAAATATTTTAGATGATGATTAGATGCCTTACTTTTTAAACAATTTTTTAAGTAAAATACTGGTAATGAGTGAATAATTGCGAACTCCTAAAATATAAACAGTTTTTAATGTTGCTTAACTGTACCTACCTTTTATTCTCATATTATACATATTTGTTTATGATATTGGAAGGCAAACAAGCGAAGTGAATTAGCAAAATAAAGGCTTATTTTACATCTGTCATAATGGATTTCCGCAAAGTAACGCCTGATTCAGTAAAATACCGCCTAGATACCCCAAAGGTGGTAATTTTGCGTTGCCAACCTGCGGCCTGGATCTTAGGTTTGGAGCAAAAATAAGTTTACCGGCTACCTTACTCTACGAAGCGTGACACGACAAGGGCAAGCACTAACGTTATGGCGGCAAAAATAGGTAAGAGTGCTACGAATACGGACAAGTCGCTGACGTCAGAAACGCTACTAAGAGTTTATTTCCTTGACCAAAGAAAGAATTTGAAAACAGTCGTTCGTTTCTTTGTGAGTAACTTTTATCAGCTGTTTTTACGAAACTCTTCTTGATTAAAAGGGGTAAATTCAGTTGCTATCAAAATCGAATAAATAACGTTTCTTTCAATTTAGCAGTGTCATTTTGTTTTAATAGTTTACATTGCGTAATTTGATTAAATACTGGCGCTTTTGAAATCAAACAAAGGGCAATTACAGAAAATATAAATAACTTTTTTCATTAGGAAACGGACCACCACGGAAATGACACGACCGCAATCAGACGTCAATTGACATTTAATGGATCATTTACGGCCGCACTCATAAACGTCTATTAGCTTTTGTTCTATCATTAGGTCACAATTTTGTATGGAAAATATTGACTTAATGACTGATTAAAAGACAGACGTGTCTGAGTGCGGCAGTTGGATAAATTAAAAAATATTAAAAAAATAATCCTAGCCAAGAATCATTTAAGAAAACCAATATTATATTATTTGTAGGTACCATAAGGTCATATGTTGGTAAAACGAATGAATTAGGTACCTACAGTATCTTATGTGTATTAGACTACAGGTTCATGCTAAACCACCAGGTGCCGTATATAGGACGATATAAGAGCATAAAATAATAAGATACAGCTCTATGCTGTCACCTATAAGCTGTCCAACTGAGTGCTGGTAAGAATTCAAAAGTGCAGGTGGAGTGAGTCCATTTTGGTCATTTATTTTTGTACGGCATTGTTATAATCGATTATTTATTATTTGTCATGGTTCTATCGATGATAACAATGCCGTACAAAAATATATGACCAGCTTACAGGTGACAGTGTAGTACTGAATCTTATTGTTTTATGCTCTTATATCGTCCTATATACGGCACCTGTTGGTTCATATGACCCATCTATTTTTTAGCACGGGCCTGTAGTCTATATCTAATATATAAAATTCTCGTGTCACAGTATGCGTGACTGAACTCGTCCGAAACGGCTTGACCGATTCTCGTGAAATTTTGTGAGCATGTGGAGTAGGTCTAAGAATCGGCCAACATCTATTTTTCATACCCCTAAGTGATGAGGGTGACGCACCCCATTTTTTTTACGAAAATCACAATAAAAATATAGCAGAACAACGTCTGCGGGGTCAGCTAGTAGTATTTACTATAAATTATAAACACAAAAACGAATCCCCATTTCGCGTGGTGATCGGATCACGCTCTAATGGATGTATAAATTTTGCTAAATCTTGTTTGTTATGAAAGTTACTGTCAAGAGAAGAATCGTATAAAGGAAAAAACCTGGAAAATTGAAAAAAATGGAAAGGTAGAAAAAACTGTACTTTATTGTTTTTCCATACAAACTGTTAGTAGCCGTTAATGTCAAGCAATACGAAATTTGCCGGTCGGCTAGTATTTAATATTTATAAAGGACCCTATACTGAGCTAGCTTGTTATCGCAGCAATCGAAGTGTAGCTAAACGGAAAGCGGCGCTTGTTATGTTACATCAGGGAAAAGGTTGTTGTAGGGGAACCCAAGATGGGATTTCAGTAGTTACTCAAGTGCGTTTAATTATGACATATAAGTGATTTACCTTGTACCATGGTTAAACACCTGCATTATGTTTAAAATTTCTATAAAGAATCGCGCGTGTAAGGTAAATCGGTTATTTTTTTTTACTTAGAAATGTACTTGATTATATTATTGAAAGGTACCATAGGTCCTGATTCTGATGATCTGTAGGGTTACTGTTATTCTCAAATTATATTATTTGTTGATTTTTTTTTTAACTGAATGTTAATAATCTGCTGATTTATATATATATTAGGCTAGATAATAGGCTTAAAATGACTTCGTACTCCGCACCCTTAAAAATATAAGCGACAGATGTGTTTTGTTTATTCTCTACCACTAGCCGACAAAGTTCTATTGGTCTACACGACACTGGAGTGACTCCGCATTTAACATCCTGGGCTCCCCTACTATTGAGAAGGATGATTTGACAACCGCCCAAGTGCGAGTCGGGCTTGTGCACCGAGGTTTCTCTACAAATTATAAGACGTAACAGTTCACTCATCACGACATATTTTATTGTATGATGTCACTAAAAATTTACAATTTTTGTTTTTTTTTCTATATTTGTTTGGCAATTCGTTACTAATTTTAAGATTTAAACTCAGGGGAAGTACCTTGCAGGTTTTGAATCGATAGCGAGTTTCGAAAATTGGGGCATACGTTGATAAAATTCTTAAGATTGCGTTGACTTAAAAGTTTGATTGCTTCACAGCTTCAAGCGACAGTAGACCTGAGTATTTGATATACCCAAATTTCAGATTGATACCTTCAGGAGTTCCAGAAAACAGTTTCTTGACAGACGGACGGACAACAAAGTTATCATATAAGGGATTCTATAAATGTCTGTTTTTTTTTCGAGGTACAAAGTATCAGTACAAATCCTAAAAAGTATCATTCACTTTACTATGCACTCAAACTAACTGCCAAATTAAAAAAAATTACTATCGCTAAGAATGTATTAGTAATAAAATTTCCTAACACTTTTCAGTGTAATATTCCTAAACTAGCCTATGTCGATCTAGCTTGTTATCGAAGCAATTGAAGTGTAGTTCAACGGAAAGCTCGTTACTTATTGGTACACTAGGGAAAGAGGTTGAAGAGAATGATATTTGCAAGTAACGTTCACTTGATAATGCACTCGGACTTCCAAATTGAAGCCAGCCTCTGGCGAAATAAACCTGGTTTCCAATACTTTCGGTCCATTTCTCAGTGAGACTGCATATTTACTTTTCAATGCTCGAAATCCTGTTGGATTTATTAATATCGATTTCAAATTCAGAGCGCCTTAGACGTTGAAGATACGTTATTATGATCTGCAGCTTTTTATATTCATTTTTTACTTGTTGTTGCTCGTGGATTCTTTTGCATATTAAAGATAAGAAGCTGAAAATAAATAAGATAAGAAGTTCCCGTGGAAAACCTTTAAAAATTGGTATTATAAAACTGCTAAAAAACCGATGGTAAAATTATGTCGTCTAAGCACCAATTTCGTCATCAGATGCAGACTTGGCGATAATGGGATGGGACTACCTCGAAATCACAATTTCTCAAATTAAAAAGTAATTTTTAAAATCGATTTAAATATGACGGAGAAAGGGATTAATATACATAAAAGGCATATCGAAGTCGAACATGTAACCTCCTCCGTTTTTCGAAGTCTAACCCACTTAAACTAAAAGATCAAATGATTTAAGGGTTTTGTACGTGTATCGCTGTTATTTATATTTTGGCGTAATAAATGACTTAGAAATTTGTGAAATCTTTGACACGGGTTTGATATACCTCATTTTTCGTCATTAAAGTATTGAGCATGTCATTTATATATGGTTGTCTATCTGTGGCGTTATAAGTTATAACTTCTAAACGAATGGACCGATTCCGGAGCGGATTTTCGTTTTAAAGGAAACGTGGTTATTAGCTTCATTTATATTCATATATTTTTTAATGATATTGGAAGGCAAACAAGCAGACGGATTTCCTGATGTTAAGAAATTTACGCCGCCTAGAGACACCAAAGGTAGTAATGGTGCTTTGCCAACCTGAGGTCGGAATGTGAGGCCTCGAGCAAAAGTAAGTTTGCTTACCCTCCGAACTGGAACACGTTATGACGTTATGTCGGTAGGAATAGGTAAGGCGGTGGTACCAATCCGGGTGAGTCGCTGCTAAACTCTACCACCTAGTACTAAACGCTACCACCTAGAGATATATGCATAGAATGTAAATATGTATTATGTAAAGTAAGTGTGTGTGCCATAATATGCTACTTTCTATCCCATTTTGCTAAGGAGTATTCGTTGGAGATAAAATAGAATTAAAAAAGAAAAATTCGATTTAATATAATTCTTTTTTTTCGTATGATTGGATATTTGTTTGTTTGACTTATTTTGACTAAGTCATCAGTTTTGTAATTAAGAAATCACAGATATAACAAGTTTCACACATAATGTACATACATATCGCCACGCCAAGTCCCTTACGCGGTAGGCAGAGAATATCTAGTGCCAAATCTCACGATCCTGGCAGACCTGCATGGCTTTCTCCATATTCATTAGCCTTTTTATACAAACACGCCGGTTTCGGAGACTCTTCTTATAACACCACCTTCGTATAACACCCGAGCGATTTGATCGTTGAATGTCAACTAAGATCTCCCCGGGTACCTATATCCATCCACATTCGCATTGTATATCTGCTTTGTCAATCTTTCATTCTTTCTACCTGTCTGAACCAGCGGAGTATACCCTTTCTCATTTTAACACCAACACTCTCTTTCAATCCCACTCTTTCTCGGATCTCACTGTTACAAGTGCGGTCGGCGAGCGTAATGTCACAAATTGTCCGTAGCGCTCTCATTTCGTCATGCTACTTACGTCGTTACGTAATTTCCTACTGTCACGCTTTTTCTGACATTCCCAACTCTCGCTTTCATACAACGTTGGAATAAGCACAAAATTATTCAAAGCGAGTCTAGCACTTTGTCAAAACCTCACTTTGAAATAGCTTACCCAGTGCCCCATATTGTTCCCTGCACATATTCTCCTTTCTACATCCGCGCTGTACCTTCCATCCCTACTAAAAGCAAAATCAAGATTATACATGTTGGCCCCGTGTTGGTCCGGGCTCCTTTGTAGAACAGACCATCTGCCTTCCTTGGCAGGCAGCTCGAAAAAGGCGAGCATGGGCTTACCATCACTAACACCGTGACATCCGACTAGGTAGAGTTTGGCAGCGACTCGCCCGGATTGGTATCACCGCCTTACCTATTCCTGCCGCCATAACGTCATGACGTGTTCCGGTTCGGAGGGTAAGGTAGCCGGTAAACTTACTTTTGCTTGAGGCCTAACATCCCGGCCTCAGGTTGGCAACGCACCATTACCACCTTTGTTGTATCTAGGCGGCGTGAATTTCTTACCATCAGTACGTCCGTCTGCTTATTTGCCTTCCTATAATATAAAAAAAATACAATTTCATTCATTCACTTCTTTTGGCACTACATCATCAACTGAAACTTCACCATTTGCTCTGGCTTCGTCTTTTCTCAGTATACTCGTATGTAAATTATCCGACTTTAATATTCATTACTCATAACCTGGAATGTGACGAAATATTTGAACATGTAGGTCATCCTTTAGCTACCTTCTAGGAGTTCGTCTGTATTTTTTTTTATAGAAGAGGAGGCAAACGAGCAAGTGGGTCACCTGATGGAAAGTGATCACCTCCGCCCACGGACATCCGCAACACCAGGAGTATCACAGATGCTTTGCCGACCTTTAAGGAACGAGTACGCTCTTTTCTTGAAGGTTCCTAAGTCATAATCGTTTGGGAATACCGCCCTCGGTAACTGATTCCACAAAGGTGTTATACGGGGTAAAAAATGTCTTCGGAATCGCACAGTTGTAGACCGCCATGCATGAAGATGATGGGCATGATACCTTAAGCTCTGACGCGATGTCCGAAGGTGGAAATCAGCAGCTGGAATTAAACCAAACAACTCCTCAGAGCATTCCCCATGATAAATGCGGTAGAGAACACTGAGTGACCCAACATCTCTACGCAACGCTATAGAATCAAGGCGATTGGTAATTGCCCGGTCATTGACAATTCGAATTGCTCTACGTTGAATGCGGTCAAACGGAAGGAGCTGGTACTGTGGAGCCCCTGCCCGGAGTTGAGAACAGTACTCCATATGAGGCCGAATTTGCGCTTTATATAGTGGTAAGCGATGGGCCGGCTTGAAATACTGTCTCGCTTTACTGAGCACACCAAGTTTTTTAGAGGCTATTTTAGCCTTCTCCTCCAGATGAGCACGAAATTGAACATTACTCGAAATGTCAACGCCGAGTATACCAATGCAGGCTGTGGCAGAAAGGGAAACGCTCTCAAATTGAGGAAATACGATAAAGGGAGTCTTTGAAGCGGAAAACGCGCATACTTGAGTCTTGTTAGGGTTAAATTGCACCCGATTCTGCTGGCCCCAAGACGAAATTTCAGACAAAAGATTGTCAATTTTAGACACAAGTTGGTTCCGGCTCTCGATGACATGTTCCCGCGATATATTATGTCGGCCAAAGTATAAGGCTTCCCCAGTAGTGTCATCTGCATAGCAATGAGTGTCACTAATTTGCAACATGTCATTGATATGTAGAAGAAACAAAGTAGGAGAAATCACACAGCCTTGGGGAACACCAGCATTGACAGGTTTGGACTCCGAGCACGCACCGTCGACAACGACCTTGATGCTACGCCCCGTCAAAAAACTAGTGATCCATGTACATAATTTCTCAGGAAGACCGTAAGAAGGAAGCTTCGATAGAAGCGCCTTGTGCCACACCCGATCGAAGGCTTTCGCTATGTCCAAACTGACAGCCAATGTTTCTTCCTTGCTTTCGACTGCTTGCGCCCATCGGTGTGTTAAGTAAACTAAAAGATCACCAGCAGCTGGACGACCACGACGGAAACCGTACTGACGATCATTTAACAGCTGGTGCTTCTCTATGTACCTTAAGAGCTGGCAGTTTGTTATGGATTCCATAACTTTGGAAAACAAGGAAGTTACAGCTATATCCGATCCGAGCGGTTACCTTTTTTAGGGATCGGATGTACTAAAGCGGTCTTCCATGAATTCGGTATAATGCCTGATGAATAGGAGAGCCGGAAGAGTCGCGTTAAAACCGGTGCCAGCTCAGGAGCACACACTTTGAGAACAATCGGAGGGATACCATCGGGCCCACTCGACTTGTTGACGTCCAATGAAATAAGTGTTCTACGCACTGAACTCTGCAGAAACTTTATTTCTGGCATAGACACTTCACACCGCGGGATGGTCGGCGGCATGTTTCCATGGTCATCTAAAGTCGAGTTGGAAGCAAAGAGGGAGCCTAGAAGTTCGGCTTTCTCTTTCGCATCATGGGCCAGCGAGGCATCACTCCGGTGTAAAGATGGTAAAGATGGCTTCGCGAAATTTCCTTGGACAGCCTTGGCGAGAGACCAGAACGCTCTTGTTCCCTAAGGTAAGCGGGCCAATTTTTCGCCAATTCTGCCAATGTGCTCGGACATTGCCCTAGCAATAGCTCTTTTGAAAGATCTCGAGGCAGAATTATACTACTTTTTAATCAAGCTGGTGTTTTCGTCGCAAGACTTCGCTGCCGTGACCCAGGCCTGGTAGCATTTCCGCTTATGGCTAAGTGCCATCTTACAGGGACGACTAAACCAAGGCTGGGATTTGCCACCAACAGGCACTGAAGAGAACGGAATATAAAGTTCCATACCCTGCAGCACCACATCAGTGACAGCATCAGCAACGATGTCTGGATCATCCAGCGAGAAGCAAATCTGCCTCCATGGGTAAGAAGCAAAAAAAAGTTCGCATCCCGTCCCAATCTGCTGACTTATAATGCCACACTCGACGAATTCACGAAATTTTCGTGTTGCATGACACAAAATGTTATTATTTACTACGAAGAAACTATTACTAGTAAAAACCTGCTATTTATGTATACAGGGTTCCATATAAAGCACCAGCCATATTTTGAGAAACCGTTCGGAATCGATAACACTTTCGATCTATAAAAAAAAACAATTCGCAATTTTATCCGACGCAAAATTTAATATGAATGATTATAACGTAAATGAAGAATAAAACTGGTGGATGGGACTCACCGCAGTCGCATTGGCAGGCCGGTGACGTCTTAACTCGTAGTAGGAACGACATAGCGTGACAACAAGTAAATATTTTTTGCGTGCTGTTTTAAATGAAAGTTAATAAAGTAAATATTACAATTTGGCAATTATATTTAAAACGCATTACCATTTAAGCCTGTAACTCTTCACATTAAAATTTGGCCTATCTTTTCAAACTTACCCTGTAAATAACTGAACCACCTTTTAACAGATAAAGTTAGCTGATTCTTTTTTTATGTTGGTTACTGTCAGGGGAAGGTTCTCATGAAAAGAGAAACCGGAAAAGTTGCAGAGAAAATGCTTTAATGCATACAAATTGTTAGTAGCTCTTAATGTCAAGCGAAACGAAGTTCGCCGGGTCGTCTAGTAATAAATAAAAACGCGGACAAAGCCAGGTAATAGTTGGAGTCTATAATTTTACGATATAGGTACCTTAACTAACATCTTAAAAGATTTAGAGATGTCTGACATTTTACGGAATATTATGTACACGATTTTCTGCGATTAGTCTGAGATTTAACATTGGAAATTGACGTTGTTTGAACAAGGAGATTTATGTTAAGTGTACTCGGCTGTGTAGTCTAGAATAACAAGTAAAAGCCTCGCTCCGGCAAACATTCCTTTCTACGGTATTTGTCGTCACATCAAATTTAAATTTTATAAGGCAAATAAAATAGGAGAGCCTAATTGGTCTGTCCTACTCATGACGTACTCTGTTTAACATGCTACGCTGTTTTATTTCCTTTATAATTTACAACAACAGGTCCGTTTCGGAAATGTCAAGCAAAACTCAGAGTTTTAGCTCGCTTTCGTGGTCTCCGAACGCGAGCAACTTGTTCCGGTTTCGACTGAGATTTCTAGCCATAGAGCTGGTGGTAATTTTGTTGGAGGTGTCAAACACCTATGCATTCTAAAATTTGTTGTCTTTTACTTTAGTTGATTTTAAAATCATTTAATGACCAATTCTTAGTTTTTGAGAATATCAATGTAAAAGTCATCACTATATATCCAGGTTATATATTTTGATTTCTGACTCATACTTCTTCACTTTGCTAGGTTACCTACTAATTCCTAAAACTAAGTCCATTACCACAATTCTTTGTTGGTGCCTGACTTTTTGAAAGAATAAGCAAAAGTAGTTTCTACCATTAAGATAGCGTAAGGTTAGGGATCGCCATCTATACTAATATTGTTACCATATATCCATATGGTAAAACGTCGCAAAAGTATTGGTAAGTTACCTACTGCGACTTCGGATTATTTTAATTAATTATACATAAACAAAACCCTACATGTTACCTCTCCATTGTTACTGGGTCGTTTTGAGCTTAATTTCCAAACAATATAAACTAGCTGCTGGCTTATATTGCAAGCCTTAGCGCTACCATTTGCAATCGATTTTGTTAGTTTTATTGATAGTTGCTGCATTTAAATTACTTAAAACCGTGAAGAGTCCTCAACGCTAGGTTAATCTGAATAAGCAATGTTTGTTTATTGCAAACTTAATTATTCGCGTTTAAAATATTAATTGGCTAGCAACAAATTAAATTACTCGTACCTTCCTATAATGCTTTAAACTTAATATTATTTATTAAAGACGACTGTTATCTCTTGTCATCAGTAGAGCCGCCTTTTTAACAAAAAAAAATCAAAAAGATACAAAGTGCCAATGTGCTTGTGATTAATTAAATTTAATTTGTGCAAATTGACTAATCTAAATATAAATTAAGTATTTAGATTCTCTTGCCTACATGTGGGATACAACTGAGATCAAGGCTAAAATATTAATATGAAAAATAAAGTTTAAGTTTAGAATTTTAATCTATGTATTTATTTTCAGATACAAAGTGGAAGTTGCCGGGAAAAGTCTTCCAGTACTGACCACTTTGGACAAAGGACGATACGGCGTGATCGTGTTCGAGTCGCTATCGAAATACGCGAACATGGACAAATGGAATCGAGAACTACTCGACAAGTACTGTCGAGAGTATTCAGTAGGGGTCGTCGGGTTCGCGACGCCCGGGGAAGAGACCCTTGTTGGCGCGCAGTTGAAAGGATTTCCGCTTTTCATGCATACCAATCTTAGGCTTAAGGTAAATTGAAATTTATTGTATGGCATATTGTCGCTTACATTATTAAACTCCATTTAGTGTGAAATTGAGTTTATCATACCGTGGAGGACGCTCCTATTTGCCTTTGAACATAATTCCTATAAAACAATGACTTGAAAATTGTAATTTTTAATTCGCTTTATAATTCTACGTTGTTTATGGGTTCTTATGCAGATCACAAAGTTAACGGTGTTTGATTACAAAAAAAAACAATTCGTGAATTTAACTTTAAGTGGTAATGTAAGGGGTAGGGTCCGTGTCCACTAAATAAGCTAGACCATCTGTTTCTGTCATCTGTCCAAGCAGCTCCCAAAAAGGCGAGCACAGGGTAATATATAGGTCTGTAGCAACTAGACCACTGATGGTGGAGAGCTGTGCAGCAAATGGCCTGGGTAGAGATCTACCGCCTTACCTATTTCTGTCGTCATAAAGATTCGTATCATCTATGGTATCCAAAGTCCACGGTTGTCTCTTACCATCATCGCTGACCTATCACATAAAAATGCGCTATTGTCTTTCGTATCTATAGATATAAAAATTTTTTCGTGGAGTCTTCTGCATGTCAACCCTGCAAACAAGCATACGAATTTCAAGTTGGTTAAAACACAACCAATTGAATATCTTGCGTAAGTTGAGCTGGAAACAACAGTAGCGAACACTAGCATTGTGATGGTAGGAAAATAGGTAAGGCAGTGGTACTGATTTTAACTAGTCTTTTCCATTTAGTTATGGTGTCGGTGCTAATGACAAAAACTCACAATTTTTCATGGTCAGCGTGAGATCACCATGGGGTATATGGCACAGCGTTATACACTACGGTATATACAAAAGGCTGCCTTTCAGAAACAAAAGTCTATTGTTATAAAAAAAGGTCAATATCGTTTGTCAATGATAACATGATATCAAAAATAGAAATCAATGTAAGCCGTTAAAAATTCCATCCAGTACTAATGGACTATGTCTGATTATATTCGTAGATAAAACTACTGTCCGATAAGTTACAAATGTCAGATAACGAAACGGTAAAGTTTATACGTTAAATAATTACTTTCAGCGTAAAATATGTTGACCATTAAAGTTCCATCGTTACGGGTGTTTGATTTGACGCCCGCCTTCACCAAACATTTACAAACTGGGTTCGTTTCCCGAAAGGGGTAGGCACTTGTGTGATTATTTATACGACTATGTTTCTGTATCTGGTTTATTAATTCATTACGGTATATACCTATGTCTTCGTATTAGTATCCCATGTCTGAGAAACCTATATACTTTAAGGTTAATTATTTCATGTGATATGTCTAGAGTTGTTTATTTGTATTAAAAGTAAAAATAAAACGTAAACCCTTTCAGTACATTGCACCCTTGGAAACAGTGAGACCTTGCATGATTATAATTCATGTTGGAGAGTATAGAAAACTGAAATGTATTTATTTTTAATGTAACAAGTTCAAAATCCATTGGTCTTTTTAATAATTATAAATCATAAAAGAGCTGCTACGAATTTTAAAAAGTTTTACCGCGGATTGAATTTCTTTTTTTTATAGAAGAGGAGGCAAACGAGCAAGTGGGTCACCTGATGGAAAGTGATCACCTCCGCCCACGGACATCCGCAACACCAGGAGTATCACAGATGCGTTGCCGACCTTTAAGGAATGAGTACGCTCTTTTCTTGAAGGTTCCTAAGTCATAATCGTCCAAAATTTGGCTTCTTAGTGGAAATATTGAGTACTTCAATTTTTTTAAGAAGTATTACATGGTTTCCTTAAGTAATAATTGTACTGCCAGTTAACTTTTTGTCTTTAAGCTGGACTCGACATAACTATTCGAAGTCGAAAGCTGAAGCTTCAAACAATTTATTAATATTGAACTGCATTTCGTTTCATCGCGATTATGTAAAATACAAATATTAATGCTTTAAAGATATCCCATTCAATTTTCCTAAACATTTCTTGATCGTAGAATATTTTATCACAGTTCCACTAGTAATAACATCCTACAGGCCATGACATAGTAACAATAACTTCGATATTTAAATCGATTACTTATTTTCCGTATATTACAGTTTAATTATAACAGTTTACTTATACATATACACACGTCAAACTAAGTCCAACGACCAACCGCGAGCGAGACTCGGTTTCAATTCCTAACGGGGCTCAGATTTGTGTGATGAACATTTAGATGTCTGCATTTCCGGGTGTGAGTGTTTATTAAGTTTATTCTGGTGTGTATTTAAGTATTTCTTTGTACTAGAATCCTTAACTAACACCCATAACATAAGTGGGGTTAGATTCCATTTGTGTAACGTATCCAGAGATATTTATTTATTATTTGTATTCCAGTAGAAGCAAATCTGCAATATATATGGATTCCTATTTCTGCATTTTTTTAATAGAAATCAGATCTGTTTATTTATTATTTATAGTTCGGATACGATTTTTAGTATTTCTTCGTGTTGCATTATTTTGGTATGCAAAATAATGTATTGTTATTGAGATATTTTAATTTAATACTTCTCGAGTTGGAAGAACTTTTCACGACTTTAAAGAGAAAAAACAAAAAGTAAGTATCTTCACGCCCATATCCCCGAACAGATAGGCAGAGGCATAACAGAGCTTCAGGCAGCAATAAGTCCCACAGTGTGATAGGTGGGAAGCCTATCGCCGACCGGGCACATATCCAATCAAGAGTAACGTTTTTTTTGTAAGAAAATTGGGAACAACCGAATTTTCTTTTTGTAGCCGACCCGGGAATCGAACCCGGGACCTCACGCAGTCAAGTCCGAAAACTGTACCGCTAGATCACAGGGGCGAGAAAGAAAACAAAAATCACCTGAGACAGGATAACACAGGTACCCATTCGGTACCCCTTTTAATCCATCCATCCATATATTTAATCCATACGTGTGACGACAGTCTGTCAGTGAGATTTTAATTCATTTGGGGACTTTTTTGGATTTCTTTATTATCCATTTTGTCGATAGCATGCAATATAATGCAATATAATACTATGTTATGTAATCATGTAGTTCATGATTGCAGATGAATTTCACATCTTGTAACGGATATTTCAGATATAACGCCCTGAAAATCAATCAAAAAAATCATAGCAATAACTTCAATTTCTCCAGTCTGTTTTATTAGCTTCTGATACTTGTAAAAGACGATGCTCAGAAAAATCGAAAGAGAGCATCAGTACGACCATTACATCCATTGGGACGATTGCAAAGAAAACGAGTTGATGCATAATATGATCTCTGAGATGGTTTTTTTAGTTGTAGCCGATTCTATGTTTTTATTTTTTTACACAGGATGCATCCTTAAACCCAGCATCGCCAGTACTCAGACTGGCTCGTGCCGGGGAAACTGCTTGGGGATCACTGCCTGGCGACCATTGGACGGTTTTCAGAGCGAACAGCACCACGTACGAACCAGTCGCGTGGGCGTTGAGACAGAATGAATACGGTTCCATAGGTACGTTCTTAGAATGTACAACTACTTATTATACTGAAATTTGAATTATAGTGAACTGAAATTCAAACCGGACAATGGTTTTCCTGATAAAAAGATCTATATATCGGCGCTGTTACTATTATTGTATTCTGGGTCCATAGCAAAATAAAAGCCGTCTCGCAATATTTAATTTTAATTTTCACATTTACAATATCTTGCACCATTAATGTTCACACTTTCAAAAGTAATAGAAGACCCCTTTGATATTATCAGCCTTTATATAGGAAATGTCATTAGGCAACACAACTTAACTTTACAAAATAATAACTAATCCAATCTAAATCAAAGTCAAATATAAAAAAGTCTAGAAATATTGTTATAATCTGGTTGTGCCTCTGCTTACCTCTTCGGGGGTATGGGCGTGAAGATACTTTACTTTCTAAAAATACTATAATCATTTTAAAAAGTAAAGTATTACATTAAAGAGATATGAACATATTTTTAGCACTAGATTTATTTACTCAGTAATCTGTTATTATTTCATTAATTGTAAATACTACATGACTTAGCAAAATCAACAAATATGATATTTAAAAATCTAAAAGTGAAGAGAAATTTGATGAATAATCATATTGTATTTTACATCAATGAAATTAATTTAAATTGGTCATCCATTTTCATGACTTTTTAAATTTTAGTTTAAAAATAAATAAAAATAAGACTTTAAAAATAAGTCAAGCAGCCATATAAATGTCATCAGACATTAGAGATACTACTTCTGCGTTTCTGGTTTAAGACTCGTGACTGCTTGGACATCAATGAATAGATTTCATACTTAGAAACAGGTATCGCATGTGAGTCTGCTATATCTTGATGGCCGTTTTCAATGTTAATTATTTTTTCGAAAGGTAGGACATTGTTTTTACTACGTTTAAATTATAAAATTCGTGTAGATAATATTAAGCAACCTGTATGTATAAAAGACGTGTAGGTATTGGTTTGTCAAGTAGCGAAGTGCTACGCGTAAGCTCGTTGAATGTGCCATATTAATTTAAAAACTTTCACACACGAAGTCTGGAAGCTCATTTAAATTTCCAACTTTCTCTAGATTATATCAGTGCTTTTACGGGAGACTCAATACCTTCTCTATAAAAATATTAACTTGGGATGCTTGGTAAGGTCATTTATAATTAGTTAAAGGTGCAACTGGGGTTTCCAACTTCTACTCCCACTATAGTCTCAATTAGACTACTAATAGATCATACGTCTATTAAGACGTCTACTACTAATATAATCCGTTTCAAACGCCAATCAGAAACGGCCATTGACCTAAGAATGCAAAACAGGGCTTAATTATCATTTTTTAAATTGCTTAGAAAAAATCGGAAACATTTTGTTTGAAAATTTAAGGTTTGACTTGCAGTAATTATGAATGTTCCTTTAATATTCTTTTGTAATTCCGTTTATATTATCTGATACACATAAGCAAAAAATATTTAAACATTAATCACGAAACCTGGGTGACTATTGAACTTACAAACATAAAATTTGACAGTTCTTTGTATGTGTGTTACGCGCTTACTCTGCCAATAGTCAACCGATTTTGATAGTTATTTTTAAAAAGTTAGGTCATGATTCTGGAGTGATCTCATGTAGTTTTATTATGTCCGACTAGTGGTTTTTGAGTTATACTTAATAACTCATAAATTTATCTCAAAAACTACTTGTAGGATGTTGATGAAATTTGTATGGGGACATTGCGGAAAGTATTTTCAAGTCGTGGGGCGTTTTGGAATTGGATTCGGAATTATTAATATCTCATCTTTATTATTAAAAAAATAATAGTAACTACTCTTGTTTTGTTACTTAAAATAATGTTAATTGTGATAGAGAAATATTTTGATTCCAAATATGCGTAAGCATAATTTGCTTAAAAGGATGTCCTCATAAACTAATGTTTTCATAGTATTATGTTTTTTTCGTAGCAAAATATTCTTATCGCTATGGTATAAAACGAATAATTCCCAAGTGAACTCTAATGTGATAACGATAAAGTGAACTTACTGAACTATTAGAGGAGTTCTTCCAATATCATTTCAACATTTTCATGTATTGCCGTTTGATTTATTTCAATTGATGCATTACTTTATAGTTTTGAATCCTAGTGTCGCAGTGGCCTACATCGATATCTTGCAGTTTATATGATAAATTCTGCGTTTAAACTTGCAATATCGATGTGAAGCACGAAATCAATGACATGGCTTACATTGTCGTATATACTTCCAAACCTAATATTATATGTATATGCGTAAGGGTGTTTATTTATCTGTTTGTTTGTTTTACTCACACGTCTCAACGGAACGATGCCAGGGTATGATTGTTATGAATAGACATACTAACGAGGCTAGAGAGTGACATAAGACACTTTTTAACTAGTACAATTAACATTTTATCTATAAAAATTTAGAATTATAATTAATGGATAGAAATATAGAAAATAAGTTTAATAGCAACGATTTATATTTATATAAATTATGAATTAGAACTTAAAGTATATTAGAAAAGACTCAAATTGTAGTCGCCTTACTACAACAAAATTGAACGCCTGTTAAACTAAATACTGTTTATAATTGACATCCAACCAAAAACAAGCTACACGAGGATGACGTGGCAGCAGGTCATTGGTTGGGAATCTAATTTTATACAGTGTTTAATAAGATATGTGTTCAACGAGTGTTTGTTTTTTTTTGTTCCACGGTTGACGTTTTAATTTCCTAGCTATTTTGTAAATAATATTATTTTATAGACTACATCCGATACGGCGTACGCTGTAAGGCAACTAAAAAAATGTTTTATGTTTGCCGCGGGGATATGTTGAGATGAATGCGAAAATAATGACGTTTAATCTACCAAAAGGCTGTAAAACTAATTTTAAAAAAGTTTTTTGGTTTAGGTACTTAATAATTTATTATTTATCAGATAAATTATTCATTATCTCGTCTCTCGTCCACGCTTTGAAGTGTCTTGACGTGGTAAGTGATAGAAACCAATGATTTTTCTGTTTGCCAAATGTTGACCTGGGCTATAAACTACAACTAAATCAAATTTGGTAAAAATCCGTTCACAAAGTAGTTTTTGTGTAAACAGTGAACAGACAAACCTACAAAAAATTCAATAACCCTCGTCTTGTGCTATTGTAGTTTTATATCTTGTATACAATACGTAGTAATTATTCCTTCTGTATATATTAGAGCCTAAAGTCCAAAGTCTTCGATCAGTGTGTGTTACCGGTAATGACATACGAATCTGAGACTTGCCCGTTAAATGTGTTCTTCTTAAATAAGCTCAAAGTCACTCAGCGTCCTATGGAGTGAGCTATGCTCGGTGTTTCTCTGCGAGATATGATCCGCAATTTCGGTGACCCGCAAGAGAACGAGAATAACCGACATAGTCTACGGAGTCAGCAAGCTGCAGTGGCAATGGTCAAGCCACATCGCTCGCAGAACCTACAACCGCTGGATAAGAAAGGCTCTCTAGTTGCGGCCTCGCAGCGGAGGACGTAGTGTTGGATGACCTCCCATCCAGTGGACTGATGATCTGGTCAAAGTCGCGGGAATCGCTGGATACAAGCGGCCGGTGACCATGACTCGTGGCGCTCTTTGGTCTTTTATGTCCAGGAGTTGACGTCCTCCGGCTGATAATGATGATGAAAATTATTTTATGTAGGTACAGATTTAGTTTTATGACCACCAATTCATATTTAACCCGATAGCGAGTAGTGGTCACGTATTTTTCATTAACTGAAATAAACTAAAAGCAACATGTTTTAACTGAATTCATCCTCTCAGAGTAACGCTTGAAAACAATTTTAAAGTTAATTATTTTGTTTTCAGTCGGGTATTTTATTCTAACACGACGCGCGACGTGCCTTACCCGCCTGAAAACTGAACGTAACTTGCACGTACGGAAAGTTAGTTATAAAATTAGCTTGTCTCGTGACTTCCCTGGCAACACTAGTCTTTTATACGCTTACTTAACGTCATTTGAAAATCGATTTTCTCCCTGACAGTGTCGGGGTTCTTTAATCTACACCAAGTGATTACGTAGTAGGCAGTTTGCAATAGTAAAAAAATTACGTATCTTGTTCAGATATTCATGATTGTAGTAGTATTAGCGCCATAGCCGTTCCTACCGCCAATAAAATTTAAGCGCAGTAAGAACTGCAGGAAACTAACTTCGATTTTAATAAATAGGGGAGCGAGGGGCGAGATGTTGTGCGGTATTCCACAAGGCTCGGTTCTGGGGCCTCTCCTGTGGAACATCGGTTACGACTATGTGATACGAAGGAATCTACCCACGGTGTCTAAAATTATCTGCTACGCTGACGACTCTCGTCACAGCCACGGGGTATAATTATAATGAAGCGACTATACTTGCTACTGATACAGTTGCGCAAGTGATCGCCAAAATTGATATGCTGGCCCTTAATGTGGCAATAGACCAAACTGAGGTCATCTGCTTCCATGATCCAAGGAGGGCTCCACCGCAAGGTTCTTCTATCTTGAGTAGTGGCACACATGTTGAGGTAAAATCCCATATGAAATATCTGGGAGTCTTTTTGGACAGCCGTTGGAACTTTCATGAACACTTCAAGCGACTGGGACCTCGATTATTGGGTGCGTCAGCTGCCTTAAAACGGCTCCTTCCAAATCTCGGACGTGGACTTGGGAGTGGCCATGGCCTTGTACGGTGCCCCAGTTTGGTCAAACGCCTTATCAGCTAAAACAATCCGACTTCTTAGGCGACCACAAAGGGTCATATCGATATCTGTGATTCGGGGTTATCGCACCATTTCATTTGAAGTGGCAACGTTGTTGGCAGGTTCTCCACCTTGGGACCTGGAAGCGGAATTCCGTGCCTACTTGCACCGATCTCGTTCGGAAATTAGAGAGTACCCAGAGGTACGAGAAGTGTCGAGGAGATTTCACGCTCGACAGTCCTTATTGGAGAAATAGATGCAAAGACTTGACTCCTGGGGCTGGTATCATGACAATTGAGACAGTTAGACCAGTATTCCTGGAGTGGTTGAATAGGCGTCATGGTACTTTAAGTTTTAGGCTTGTCCAGGTCCTTACCGGACATGGTTGTTTGGCAAATATTTGTGCCAAATAGCGTGCAGAGAAGAATGTAATCAACGTCACCACTGTGGATATAGAAAAGACACTGCTACACATACACTGGAAGAATGCGCGGCCTGGACTAAACGGCGACGGCAACTCATAGATGTTGTGGGGGATGACCTCTCATTATTGGCTGTAATTAAAGCTATGGTGGAGAGTGAGGGGGCATGGGACGCAGTTCTGACTTACTGCGAAACAGTTATAGCAATAAAGGAGGCTGCGGAAAGGGTAAGAAAAAACTCTGCTACTTCAGAAATCCGCAGACGTAGAACAGGGTGCCGGAGGAGAATACCTCATGCTCTTCTCAAACCCCCGTAAACAGGCCACGACAACAATTATAACCATGCCTGTTGCTAGTAGTCTTAGAAGGTGTACGCCGTATTTGCCGTAACGTTAAAAAAATAAAAACTATTTACGACAATCAGTTCTTCCAAGAACAAGCTGCTGGATCTGTGGTAGTATACAAACGTGTTCCCATAGTCCCAGCATAAAGCAAGAGAAGAAATAAGTAAAAAAAAAACATTAGAAATTCTCTGGGATTCTATCAGGTTTAGGCCTGGTAGCAAAGGGACCGCCCTGGAAGCACACACTAAAATAAAAAAAAAATAGTCTTTAAAATCGGTTCAAAAAATAACGGAGATATTAACTTAATTTAATTATAAATTAATGGTAAAAAAATATGGGAGTCAAATATTTTTTAAAACTCTGTTAAAAAGGCCACTATTTGGGGGTAAACTATTAAACTTACAACGGATCCAACGGAAGATTTATATGTTAGCAGTTACCCCCTCCATTACTCAACTCAATTGTCAATATTCATGACATCAACATTTATAATGCTAGTACAACTACTAGTAGTAGTATGTCCATGGGTACACTACAGTCTAGGATCATTTTGTTGGACATTTAATGTTTATGGCTCTGGAAAAGTAATGCTTTTCAAAATATGTTATTTTCGTAGAAACTTTTATAAGTATATCATTCTTGACTAAAAATAGTAATTATTAAGTGTTGAACTGTGGTGAAAATAATAGTATAATAATTAGCAATAAACATAAGCCGTTTTATTAATAAACAAGCTAAAGTACTGCAAGATTTAACCTGGTAGCACTTTATTTGTCTTGATTACTATGTTAACTTATTAACTTTTCTCTTACTTTGGTCTTTGTTTATAAATAAGACAAAGGGGGATTTTTTAAAAAAATGTATCTTCACGCCCGTATGCTCGAAGATTTAAGCAAACGCACAACTAAGCCCCACAATGTGATAGGTGGCAAGCCGATAACCAACCGGGTACATATCCAATCCCGGCCAACGTTATTTTTATAAGGGCAATAAAAATAAACAATTTGTCCGAACCGGGGATTGAACCTGGGACCTCAAGAAGTCAAGTCTGATGCCGGACCGCTTGACCGCAGTAGCGAGAGCTTTTTCTGAAAAATATTTTTATTTCAAATTCTCAGTAGGTACATACTATTAGTAGATCACTTGATCACATACCGACATACATTTATATTAATACTTCTGTGTATTAGTGGCGTTTACTTACTTTAAAAGTAAGTTATCTCTGATAAGATCTTAGAACTACCTTAAGCGAGTTATTATACAAAAATGTAGAAAGTTTGCAAAATAAAAAATAAGGATTTCCAAGAGATTATCTAAACGAATCAACAAAAAAACATCTGTTGTCAATTACAAAGCAAAAAATATTCACCAAAAAAAGCATGAATTTTCTTTTTAATCTCGTAATTTAACTGACACATTTTTTAATAATTTACTTAATTATTAAAAACTAGTTGTTGCTGCTACTTCGTACACGAATAATAATAACTTTATTGTGCTTACTGTTATACAATTTTGTGGCTTTTTATAGTAAGTGATGAAAATGCAAAATTTTGCCCTAATTAAGGATATCGTTAATATTAATAAGGGCTATAAGCTGCTACTACTACTTACACAATATTTGATAAAAATATGTTGTTTACGTGAAAAGTGAATAAACAGAAATTTTAAAAACATTTAATAACCCCCGTTTTGGGTTCTGTATCTTATTATTATTATTAAGTCTTTATTGCACGCAACTGATATTACAAAATATACTTAAAAGTAAAAAACAAAGTACATAAGGCGAACTTATCTCTAATTAAAGAAATTTCTTCCAATCAACACGTAAAAGAAAATTAATAAATGAAATAAGAAGACCTGATATATAGACTGCTAAATTTTATATACTATTTAATAAACTTACACGCATAACATAAAAAATAATAAAACAATTAACCGAAACTAAAATAAACATAAACATAAAGTAAAATTATTTTTATTGTTACTGTTTTGTTATAATCGGCCGGGCTTCTTTGCAGAATAGACCATCTGTCTTTCTGCCAGGCAGCTCGTAAAAGGCGAGCATAGGTGGTAGAGTTTCGCAGCAATTCGCCCGGATCGGTACCATCGCCTTACCGATTCATGCACCCATAACGTCAGTGCTTGCCGTTGACGTGTTCGGGTTTGGAGAAAGAGGTAGCCGGTAAACTGACTTTTGTTCGAGGACTAACATCCTAGCCTCAGGTTGGCAATGCACCATTACCAAATAGGCGGCGTGAATTTCTTATCATCAGGAAATCCGTCCGTATGTGCCCGGTTTGCGACGGGTTTGCCATATATTACATTGTGGGTCTACGCCTAGTATACATTAGGTATTGGGTATAACTCAAAAATGTCTGGTAATAGATTAAATTTGTATGGTATATATATATATATACCTTATGATCTAGGTAATTTTCAAAAAATCATTAAGATTCATCCTTTATTGATCGAGTAATCGTGTAACAAACAAACAAAAAAAACATACTGACAACAGGGTTACCTCTTCTTTTTTGGAGTAGGTTTATTTAACTGTCAAATTAGATTGAACAAAATTACAAAAATGAGCCCATGAGAACGTCATTACCCATTTAAAGTTACGGCTGTCCAAATAAGAACAATTCCTTTTTTAAAGTGGACCCGTCGTTAATATCTATAAAAAGGCAAGTGGTCCCCTCTTTTCTGTCGTACGCGATATTATTATATCATTCATAAATCCTACTTTAAATGTCATTTATTAGGTGCGATTTGCCCGAGTTCAACGTGAAATAAATTTGATGGAATTGTATATATTATGTAATTACGATATGTACCTTTGAATCTTTGCTGTTGGTCGAAATTTGAAGTTGGTATTAACTTCAATTTTAACTGACTTTTCAAAACGGAGAAGGTTGTATATTATTTTTTAATGTAGGTATAACATTAAAAAACATAGAAGCTGTCGAAAATGGTTGGTGGTCGAGTATAAAAGTTTACTTTAAGTTAATCTATTTAAGTTAAGTTAACTTTTATAAACTTACTTCAATAAAGTATAATGATATTTCCATACTAATATTGTAAATGACTCGTTTTCACGGCTAAACCCCGAATCCATTTTTACTGAAATTTAACATATTGACCCCCGAGTTGTAACCTTTTTCAAAAATCAACCCCAAAAGAATGTAGTAGTATCGCTGTCATTTCAGCTTCTTCATCGAAACTTAACTTAAGTTATGGCTACCTTCTTTCAATTTAATAAAAATGAAAGATATAAAACAGTCTCGGTCGCATTAATAACCACGAAATACATAACTTGTACAGCTTTTAATCAACAAAACCGAGTTGACGTATAAAGTCGGTAGAAGTCTTACTTGTACATTAATTTTATAGCATTACATGTATAATATATCTTTTTACCGTTGTAATGAGAAGATACCTAAAGAGGTAAAGCCAACACAGAGGAAAATATACTTTGATCGAAACCAAAATTAAATGCCAAATCTCATCTGAACCACTGGAGCCTATGCTGCAAATTAATTTGTAGACTTTACCCTAACAGTTTAAAGTTTAATAAAGGAGTAAGTGTTTTTTGCGGCTGTTAAAATTCTGTTTATTCACAGACGAGAGGATACCACTGGCGACGGTGATACAAGACCACGGACGTTTGGACGGCGTGCAAAGAGTTCTCTTCGGTTCCGGTCTCCAGTTCTGGCTGCACCGGATATTGTTCCTCGACGCCCTGAGCTATTTGAGCCACGGACAGCTGAGCCTGAGTCTGGATAGGTGGATACTTGTCGATATCGATGATATCTTCGTTGGTGAGAGAGGTAACTATCTTTTTGCCATCCTACTTGGGGGAAAATAATGTCTGTATTTAGTTTACGTATATAATTATTTAAGATTTATGCACTTGTGCTCAACAATTTTTTTTCAAAGAGCTTAAAACCCAAGCGGTGTTTCATTAAAATCAGACATGTAGCAGAAATAGCAATTTTTTTATCCTCTGTAAGTCGTTCTGCATAGCTTCATACACGTTAAAATACAATTATACAATAATAAGTAGTTATTATTGTTACTTGGTACTATTATACTATGTATACTATCTATTTAATACAACCATGAGGTAATATGAATACCATTAATTCATCTTAAGACTTGCTTATATAGCAATATATAGTTTGGATTAGACTTTTCAAATGTTGTGTACTACGATATATTAAAGGAAAACTATTATGTATATTACGGCGCAAGAGCACCCATTAAGACTTAATTATCTCGTATT
>NJDC01001598.1:134785-150599 GCA_002245475.1 Calephelis virginiensis
AGCGGGCCGCTATGTTTTTTTATAAACAACGTTCACAGTTTTTCTGTAGCGTATTTAGTATATCAGCATTGCACCCGTGCGAAGCCGGGGCGGGTCGCTAGTATTATATATTGCATTTAACTAGGTTTCTATTTCTTTATATTACCAAATAGTTACTGATATTTAAATTATTATATTTTACAGCTTGAATTATATATTTATGTATTAATTACGTTAAACATTAAACAAAACAATATACTCAAAGTATCTTCACGCCCTTATCTTCGAAAAGCTAGACAGGGGCACAACCAGGGCTCAGTTGGTGATAGGTTTGCCACCTATTACATTGTGAGACTTAGTGTCTTCGGCTAGTCATGGGTGGTCTAGTTGTACCTTTGCCTAATTCCTCGGGGATACTAGCGTGATGATACTAAGTCCAAATAAAAGTATTAAGTGATTAAGAAAAAATTTTTTTTAAAAGCGCGGGGTGCTAGGTTTCAATTGTTTTAGATACTTTACTGACAGATACGAGGAACAGTAAACTTATTATAGAAGATCTTATCACGCACTCGGCGGTTTTAAAGGATAGCATGTTTTTTTTTCGGTCACTCAAGTTTTATATTTGAACTTAGGTATAAGAAATTATTTTCTATTTTTTCATTCAGCTAGATATAAATGTGACTTCATTAGTTTTTAAACTGTTATTTATATAAAGCAACAAATTCTCTATATTAATTTGTAAATACAAGTCGGTTACATCTGTACAACATTTTTAGAAACGTACATGTATAACTTATTTTTTTTAAAATTGTATATGGACTCGTTTTAAATTGTCCTGTGTCACATATACACAGTTATGTACCTATCCTCAGTAATTCACCCTATTCTTGTTATATTCAATGTATAAGTAATTGTACTTTGGCACAATATTGACAGGCTTAAAAATAGTTCACCATTCGACGAATGAAATCCGTGTAGGCGTAGATTTATAGTGAAACCTTTCTCGTACAAATAAATATGTATGTTATGAAAAATATTAAACAGCTTGTTGCAGGGAGACTTAAAAGCATTTGCGACGTAAATCACTCAAAGATAAACCTCTAACTACCTCATTAATAAACCATTTTCTAAGTGATGTAAAGGCTTGTTTGAAATTCGCTAAATCCAAAGAAGGGGATTTGTCAATCAGTTTTGATTGATATGTTAATCTTTTTATGTATTACCAGGCACTTTTGAATGTAACTGTACCTACACTAAAAGGTCGGGCTTAATATATCTGATTTTATAGAAACATGTAAATAGTATCAAGGATTTTCTTAGCATTTACAGTTAAATATTTGTATAATGAATGAATGAATACACTTTATTATGCACCAAAATTTACAAAATAATACACACTCTTTCACTTATAATATTAAACTTAGGTGCACAAAGGCGGTCTTATCGCTTCAGAGCGATCTCTGTCAGACAACCTTAGGGTGAAGGAGACAATTTTTGTAATTTGAAAAACTAAGGTAGCGCTTTGTGAAACGAAACTGATGCTTATCAAATAAATACATTGTTTTATTTCATATAATACACACATGTTAAATAAAGTACATTAAATATACATACAAATAATATGCACTAAATAAAAAAAAATACATATTATACATATACCATACGTATAATACCAATAAAGTAATAACAAATAAAATTATTAACCAAATATAATTAAAGATATATTGGTTGCTGAGGAATTGAGATTGCCATTTCTTCTCCTGTCTGACAAGGACTGGAAACGGTAGTAGCACAAAGCAGATAGGTTAAGGTCCTGGTTGCCAAAGAGTTTTTTTTGCCGTTTCTTCTACATAGGCTAACAACTTAAGAACCTACCCATTACTATGGGATAGGAGTATGGAATATCAAGAAGACACTTCTAAATATACCTAAATTGATACAACTAAGTTATCGTTTTCACATAAATACGAAAAGGTTCGTGTTTTAATCAACGTATTTATTTTGAAATGCCAAATGTATTGAAGTTTGAAACGCATTTTTTTAATTTCACCCAGTATAATAATTGTTGGTGCATGAAAATTTTGCTTCAAATAAAAGGCATCGATTTTAACATTAAGGGCCGAGTTCACCAATCAGAAAATAACCATCGTTTAGTTAACCATTGATTTAACACTGAATAGTTGTAAGCGTTTTATGGTGTTCACAACCAATTTAAACACATCTGTTATCTAAACAAGCGTTTATTAATATTTACTACATCTTAGCGCCAGATGCATCAGGTTGTATAATACTACTATTTAAGGATGTCACTATTCAAAGTAGAATTGTGTCGGGAATAAAATGTTACATAATTAGTAGCATAGCATATTATACAGCAAAATTGTATATTTCTTTATAGACTCCAAAACGTAACATAAATCTCCTATTTTTAAATTTGTCGGCTTACCATTATTTTTGTGTGTTGTCTAGTAAAAGTATAGTATCTGATTTCATATTCTTGTGCGCATTTGTAATGATTTGCCGTAAAATTCACCTTGTTTAATTTCATTCGCAATGTTAAATAAAAGAAAACGTAACGAAAACTTTATTAACAACGAAAAAACTGCCTAAACTTCATCGGTATTAAAATAGGTATCAACAATAAAATTGATCTAGTACACAAGTGTTATAAAAGGTAGGTAAGTACATAAGATAAAACAGTAATAAAACTACATCTGTAAATGTAACTTTTTAAATGTAATAAAAATTCAAACAGAAGTGATAAGTACTGAGATTTAAAAAAAAATCGATAGCAACTGCAAGCAATTTCTAACAGATGACAAGATAACCAATGGTTAAACCACCTCGACTAGTAAGTTTAAGTTAAATAGTTGTTTAAGACACATGTTTAGCCTATGGTCAACAGTAAATTTAATATAAAACGTCTTTTACGATGTAACCGACCGTTTAAAATATAACCATTTGTTGGTGAACTCGGGTCTAAGTCATACGTTCTTTTAACTGGCTTAATAAAAAAGGAGAAGGTAAGGTATACGTTCGACTCCTATATTTTTTTTATCTAGGGTAATCGATTTCTCCTTAATTTCTGAACCGTTTTTTTTTTAATTTTATAGAGCGTACTTTCGAGTTGATTCCTTTGCCATCAAGTCTGGATGTGATAATAATATCCCAGAGAAATCGATAAAAATATTTAAGTTATATGTACGTAGATGACTTACATATTGAAATTAAAATCGGTATTGCAGTTTTACTGCGATTTAATTGTTTATCTTCTCAATATTCACTTATGAGGAGACTATTTAAAAATATCTAATAAATAACAAAATTCTTACAATACATGCATATATTTATTAATATTAGAGTAGGTACAGTGTATCAATAATTAACAATTGCAAAAGTGCAAAAAAAACCGATGTAGATTTCAATATTGTCATCTGAATACACAAAAAATCTGTGTGATCCTCGATTTCGCTAGGATTCCGTGATTAGATCCAGACTTGCTGTAAAAATCACTATAAGTGTTACAAGCAAAATTATTTCATGATTAATATGACATTGTCTTCGTCCAACACAGCCAACTTTTGCTGACACGAAATGGTGGCGCAGATGGCACGTTTAATAATTATTTAATTAAAGTAATCCTCGCTTGTCGGACCATTTCGCTTCGGAATTCAATTTATTTGAAATTGTCAAGGGATAATTCGATTAGTACAAAATTGTTACTAAATGCATTCGACTTGTGACAAACATCGAATCGAATATTTTTACATGTTTTTTGTACATATGACGGTAATGTTTTGGCAAATAGGCCAAAGCCTATTGTTTTTAAAGCGGAATAAATAACTGACACTTGTAAAAAACTATCATCTGAAGCAATCTGATTATGTTGATGTCATCTTACTGGTGTATACAGGGGGCTGTAAGGCGTATGGTTGAAATGCACATGGCAATTATTCGGAAGCATTTCTTGGAAAATAGGAAAAGATTGATTGGAAAATATAGGGAAGATTGGAAAATACGAAAATGTGTTCTGATAAATAAGTCCCGGCCAATCTAGGAGTTAGGACATACATTGTCTGCGTATTCGCTGACTGCTGTTTTCCAATATACCAGACAGCCATCTGTATATCCTAAGTAGCGAACTTTTGCGTAATTACTCAAAAATAATACATTTTAAAACATCTGCACTGACTTCAGCGTTATAATATTACTGTTAATATCGGTATAAGCGTCATGTCACGTGTCCTTATCTTATTACTGACATCACGTAATAATGGTGTCAATAAACTAGCTAAAAAATAAGAGGAACTACATACTCCGAGTCAAACTGTGCCTGCGACAAACATAAGGCAATCAAATGCACCAGCTTTCACGTTGTTAATATTATTTAGACTACAGTTTTACTGCTATTTTTTACCAACGTACAAATCTAACTCTAGCGACGATTGGTTGGTCGTCGGCAAGGCTCGGGTTCGATCCCCGCGACGCGATTTTAAGTGACTAAGTAAGTAAGTTTGTTCACGCTCATATCCCCGTAGAGGTAGGTAGAGGCACAACCAGGGCACCCAAGACTAGCCAAAGACACTAAGTCCCATAATGTGATAGATGACAAGCCTATCGCCAACCGGGCTCACATCCAATCCCAAGCAACCTTTTTTTTTATTAGAAAATTGGAAAAAATACATTTTTTTTGTTGCCCGACCCAGGAATAGAACCTGGGACCTCAAGTCAAGTCAAACCGCTAGACCACAGAGGTGACATATATTTACTTATTTATTATATTTATAACTTTTATTTATAATATAAAACCCAACAAACAAAACACAACGTCAAATCTGTTACCAAACGAAAATTTTCCGGGACTTTAGTTTTATTCAAAAATTGAAGAAATATACATTTTTGAGTTGCGCAATTCAGAAATCAAATCCGAGACCTCATGTATACCACTGAGACGATTTACTAAATAATTAAAATTAAGTAAACTATATAAATTAAAATTGTACAATAATAAACATGAGTCCAAAGCTTGAGTTGAAAGAGTGATACATCCATTTCACTACAAACTATAAAGCAGTATTAGGGTATATGGGTTAAAAACAAATTCAACAGGGTCGTATGAGGAAAGTTGTCCATCTATGTCGGTCCTCGAGCCCCCGCAATCGTGGCCAGTTTGAAAGTTTAAAAGGGTTGTAATAAAATTTATTAGCTATTTGGATGGAGTAGTCCTAAACCGTTTTCAATTATTTCCGCCACGAAATACTTTGTTACCAAATTTCGACTTACCTAATTCAGTCGCTATCAGAACAACCTTTTTGTTCACGATACATTTTGTACATTTTTGTTTTAATGTCACTATTATTATTTTATTATTATCATTAATTTGTATTTGTAATGATACACTTTTGTATCAATTTGTGACAAACAATGTGACTGTTGAACGGTTAAGGCTAGGTTGGATAATTGATCTGAACAGTTAAATCAGCTGCTAGATAACAATAATTATTACTTAATAAATGAATTACATATTTGCGCCAAATTGAGTTTCTTTTATTTTTAGTTTTTTGTTTTTTTGTAATCTGCATAATTGTGTCAATTTGATGTAGAATTATTTATTTATACCAATATTATTGATTAAGTATGAAATTATGAAGGTGAAGTTATTTAATTTGGGAATAATAATATTTGGTGACGTAGCTTAAGACTAGAATGTGTCAGTTTATTTTTATCTTATTGGTGCTAAATATCACAGCACGTCTCGTTTGCGGTGTCTCAGTACAAAAGTCAAGTAAAATGTATTTAAAACCGAAATGTCACGGCCCGAATACTTGTGTGAGGCCGAATAGCAAGACAAACATAAGAAAAGCACGACAAAAGGTAGCGTTTTAAGTAAACACGTGTGTTAGTCAAGACACATTCAGTGGAGAAACTCTTTTAACCTCTTTTACACCAATGTGTGTTTTTTCCGCCGTTTAAATACACGCGACATAAAACCTGTGGGTAAAATGTTGACGTCAAGTGCGCAGCAGAACCTTCTTGTGTACGCATTGTTGTGACTTTCTTTAAATTTTAATAATTAGAAGATACTTGCTTTATACAATGGGATTTGTTTTGGTCTATTTCCCACTTCGTTTTTGCAGTTTTAAATAAGGTAAGTATAGACTAGAGCACTTTACTAAGCATTTCTGTGTAAAGTAAAGTTCTTGCGAATGGTACAATACAGATAAAAGCTCAGTTTCCAAAGCATTACCATGTAATTTAACATTACTGCAATTGCTCGGCGTAATGTTCATTGTTCTTTGAAATGTCGGACCTACAAGTTGCGTGTGCTGCATTTATCTTGATGTGTTATATTAAAAGAAAAAAGAAAACTATAAATAGAAGATGGTGGAAAATGAACATTTACGATAGACGACAAACATTAGATTGATCCCGCGCGTGGCCCGCGCTCGTGCAAACGCTCTTCAAAATGTTACACCAATACGCTCGTTGGTTTGTACAATTATTGTTGTAACAAAACTTCTAGCGTGTTCGAAGTCTGGTTCGTGAAGGGTGATATACTGGAACATATAGAGCGGCTCGTTGTTCTGTTACAAGTAATTGCTCTAATTTATATTCATCTTTATATCAAATTACTTTCTGGTGTTGAACTTAAATAGATGAATGATCAAACGAACTTACCTTGTTAAGTTCGATATTAGTTATCCTGTATTCAACCAAACGATTTAAAGATTATTATTAAAGTGATCTGGCACTTTACAATTGCAATTAAATTTATGTGATCAACATAAGTTAGTACCTTACTGTATTTTGTTAATATAGGAAACAAGCTGACTGATTTCTTTATTTTAAGTACACCAGTGATGTTACTGCAAAAGTAAAGGTAAAAGCACTTGCCTAAATAAATTTTCTGTTACTTTTAGGACTAAAGTAAGTATTGCAGTGTGACTAAATATACAGGCAGTGAACGAGTAATTAATAAAACTCTCTTAATGCTTTTACACACTTTTTTAGCCTATCGATTCTCAAAAATTGTACGGAGTTTTATTTAGTTGGAATAAAAACGTATTGTATCCCACCCAATCGAAAAAATTGTGGCCTTTTTTTCTTGAATGATGCGCTACGCGTAATTTGTGGAGATCCATTATGTATTATTTTAATAGAGACATACATCTGTTATATAATGCGACGAAGTGACACGTAGCGTACCACTGGACAGCTGTCTGGAGCTGCTTCAGTTCAATATTACAAAACTGTATGAAGTACTAGAGCTGGTCCTAATTGCAAAATGATTTCCGTAGTTGTGTGGCGGAAATCTGTCAGGTCAGGAGAGTAATGGGTATGAGTTAATCGCGTAGTTCTATTTCATACAATACTCGTACAAGGATGAACGGTTTTTGTTTACCGCAAGTCGGGCTATGCGTTTGTTACAAAAGCTTTATGACAGTTTCCTGACCTGTTTCGTTATATTTGGCCATGTAGTTGGTATGCAAGTTATAACTCAGAGTTTAGTCGACCTATATCTTGTTTTACAGAGTATTGGAATCATTAATAACTATTTTGATCTGATGTCATAACTTCATAAGCTCAAAGTAAACATATAATTATTTAAAAAAAAGTATATTGACGTCCATATCCCCGAAGATGTAGGCAGAGGCATAACCAGGCACCCACGACTAGTCGAAGACACTAAGTCCCACAGTGCGATAGGTGGTAAGCCTATCGCCATATCGGGCACACATCCAATCCTGAGCAACAGTATTTTTATTAGCAAACTAGCTGCCCCGGCGAACTTCGTTGCACCCGTTCAGTGAGAAATAATGAAAATAATGAAGTATTATTTTTCCCATTTTCCCTGCAACTTTCCCAGTTTTTCTTTTCATAAAAACTTTTTCCTTATAATAACTAACACAATAAAAAAATAATTTGTCAAATCGGTCCAGTCGTTCAGAAGTTATGCACTTACCAACACATTTAACGATTTATTTTTATATTATAGATTGGAAAAATGTTTCTTTTCGTTGCCCGTCCTGGGAATCGAACCCGGGGCCTCATAAAGTCAAGTCCAACTCCTAGACCGCTAGACTATAGAGACGAATGAAATTATTTATATGCTCTTGGTCTCCTACCTGTTAGTCAACGATACAGAACATGGAATAAATAAATTATAATATATAAAATTACGAGTATTTTGGCTAGCATTGAACCGAAATCAAATTAAGCAGCTAGATTTATTTTATACAGTTATTTTTAAGTATATAATGGAACATTGTACCTAAGGCGCACTATCGATTATGATGTCAAATTGCTGACATTGAGAAGTAGTGGTTACTATTGTAATATGAACGAAAAAGTGCAGAGTTCTTACCATGAGTTTACGGCACTATACTCTCTAGTCTTCGTAAATTGTGTAAAATGTTAACAGCGCCTCTTCTAGTATTTAAGATAATTAAATTTGAGACCAAAAGCGCTTAGATTTAGTAGATAGATACGTAAGTAACTGAACGTAATCTATAATCTCTATCTAACTCATGGTAAAGGTTCAGTAATGAATCATCATGTAACGGTCTGAGCTCAAGTGACATGAAGAGTACCAGCGGACAGCTGTCTACAGCTGCCTTGGTTCAATATTACAAATCCGTATGAACTAGTAGCGCTGGTGTTCATTGTGAAATTGCAGTGGTTATGTCAGTACAAAGTAAATCTGTTCCATATGCAATATCACAAAATGTGAAAATCTATCTGTCTGTTGCTCTTTCACGGCTAAGCCCTTAATCAATTTTGATAAAATTTGATACGCATATAACTTCTTTTTAAAAATATCAACCTCCTATAGGAATAGGAACTATAATTGGGGATGAAAGTTTCTATGAAAATCGAAACTATTCTACGGTGACGAAGTCGCGGGTAAATACCTAGTTTATACGGAAAGTTAACCTGATTTTATATTCTTCAGTTCGCTTTTATTCATTAACGACCAATATTAATAATCAATCCTAATCCAAAACTTGCTGTCCAAGATTGATATATATTTTGATCCATTTTTATGTCATCGCTTGCCAATAGTTCGTTCGCATTAGACTTGATCAACATATACCACAACCAACATGGTCGGACGCAATTAAGTGTTGAAAATGTATAGTAGAATTTACATTTTATGGGTGATAAGAGGTGGACCTTACGTATGGTAGTTGCAGTGTGGTGCACGCTGCAATTGTCAGTAACTCAGCAACGACAAGGCATTCTCTGTAGCTGTTTTTCTACGAAAGCCAATGTTGAACTGTCCATCTGCTTTCTTGAGTTGTGTTGCAGAATCGCAACCACATACTACATATTTTGTCGGTACCACAATGCTACTGCATTAAACTGCGGCAACACTTCACATGCTGCTTGACCACCTTTTGTCTCTACGTTGTGATATGGTTGTGGTGCGTGTGAATGAAACCTTACAGTTTCTGTTTATAAAACATAGTTTATAATCCAAATTGGTCTAATAACCTTCAAGCACTTTAAATCAAATAATAGGGACGATTTGCTAATCACTGCTCTATTTTTCCGAAAAATATCTATTTAAAATTTGTAAGGTTTATAATTTCTATTTAATATAATATCTTTAAACGAGCAGTTATTGTGTTTTGTAACTATCTTACATCTATGTTATATTTCTATATATATATGTTATCTGAATCTCGAATATTTAGTATGCATTGCAGTTCGGGAGCGATGAATCAATCTAGCTATGTTTATTTTTAGAAAAAAGGCGTTTAAAAAAAATACCGAGCAAATCTCTATCATCCAGTCGCTATACATTAAGCTTTACGGGAGGTTGGTTAAACATTTGTTACCAGCATAAGTTTCACGCAAACGTAATTGTATGTTAACACTTGTAAATAAATAAATTTACTGATTTGTGTAGACTTCCTAATGTTACAGTCTTAATTAAAGTTGATTTCTCGACATTCCAACGTCACAGTCCTATAAAACCCATTAGAAAAATGACCATGGCGCCAATGAAAACACGATCAATGTAAGCACTCATTCGCACGAGTGCCTTTTTACTGCTGCAAACATAACACGAAAACGGTAAAAATGAAAATCTGTGTCCTTACCGTGACACCTAAAGACAGTGTTATTTCGATCATAACATAATGTGAATAAAGAAGTAAGTGTCTTCACTCCCGGATTCTCGAAGAAGTAGGCAAAGCTACAACCAGACTACCCACGATTAACCGATGATACTTTTCATAAATATGATTAGCGACAAACCCATCCCCAAAGGGACACTAATCCGCTCCCGGGCAACGTTGTTTTTATGAGAAAAAATAAAAAAAAAACATTCTGAGTTGCCTTGCCCGGGAATCGAATCCAGTACCTCATGCAGGTAGTCAACGCCGTCACCAGATAGTAAAATTCAGACGTGACTATAATTTAATGTAGCATATTGCAAGATGATATGGCCATGAATTTTTTCATATTTCCTTCTGCAGTGAAAAAAACTAGATATTTATTTAACCCTTACTAAAGTAGAGGCTATTTAAAAACCTCTTAATTAAAATGTCTACCTTTCATTTCGTATCTTTGTTTTAATTTTCTGTTTATGATATTGTGATAAATAATGTCTCAAGATATGTGGTAAATATATGCACTTTGCCCGTTAAGAGGAGCAAATTACAGTAACAGTTTCCATTACCAATTTAATTAATTAATTAATTACACGCTGTTGTTTAGTTTTTGTTTAGTTCACGAAAAGTAGTTTTTGTTAATTTTAAACGTTGTAATTAATTATTATTACTAAACATATTTTATATTAAGTAGTTGTTTTTTTTATGATTTTATGCAACCTATAGAAAAAAATATAAATTTGTGGTGTTTACTCAGCCATTCAAAAGGTGGAAGCGCGTCGAAAGTCGGCGACCAAATTCAAAACCTATGAAGTGGCAGAATGGAAACAACCTGTCAGATAACACAAAATAACGATACAGGCCAAGTGCAAATTTTAACCACGTTTTTGTTTTAGCAAATTTGATTTTTTTTGCTAATATTGTATTCTAAAATACTTCGTGAACATGAAACTGTATTCAAATTTTACGTAGCACATCCAAATGCACGGGGCACGTGTAAGGGTTAAAATTAATTAAAATAATATTTGCGATGAGAATTTTGCTACTCTGTTCTTTTCTTTAGCTTTTCGCTTTCATGTGACACATTTCTTCTTACTTTTTTTATGTTTCTCCTTCTTTAACTTAAGGCCATGTGGATTACATATATTATCATAAGGGTTACAATGTCCATGCAAACACAGATTACAAATAAGACTGTGTAGCCAACCTTCATTTTAATGCCTTAATCATTTCACCTCATCTAAAACAATTATATGTGTATGTTTTTTATCAGGACCAGTATTGTTACTGACCAGTTATTTAAATTCTGCTTCCTCTGCAGTTGATTGATCCTTTTTTGTAATTCTTATTTAGTCTCTTACTCTTAACTTTTTAATTCTTTCTTTTTTCAGAAGCAATATAATCTGGAGCTGTTAGTATCGTTGCCGCTTACTTTTTCTTGTTTACCACTGAAAAAATATGGTCATTTCACCTAGACAAAATACTTGCCATCGTATCAAAATGGACGAATGGTGATCATGTATTTAAATATGACGCCATCTTCTGTTACGCGACTTAATTAAAAATTAATTCTGCGAAAATATAACAAAAACACTGTAATTTGCATAAAAACTACTACTTATCTGCCCGTATCAAAAGAATTAGGATGACTCAAAAGCTTCAGCAAAAATACTTACTTTACATTTTTTCTTTAAAAACTATGTTCGCATACATCTACACTTATTCGTGGAGTTTGTGGACTGCCAACATATATGACATCTGAGTTTAGGTTTCAGAAATATTTCGATTGGCCATTTAATTGGACTGGCCATATCATTCCTAAACACCCTACCTATCAATGCAAAATACGACCTTAAGTATGCACGATAAAGTTGTCGCTAAACTTTTATTGTAAATCATGAAGACAAGCAGATGGATTCCCTGACGCTAAAAAATAAACGTTGCCTGTAGACAAACACGACGCTACAGTGAGCCACTGGCCTGAGGAAGGGTGTTGACATTCTTGCGGAGTTTTTTGCAACTAACTGTCACCTCGACATCCAAATCAGAGCTTCACATGAGCACCGATGTACCGTGTAAGCGCCAGAAATAAATTGTCTTTGCTTGTACTCATATGGACTAGCCGTTTCAAGACTCTAACCACGTCAATCGATTGACTGTACAAGTTAAATGATGATCCAGTAATTAAAACTACTTATTTATTCTGCCTGTTAGTATAATATATTCCGTATAAATTTATCTAGTGACGAAGTCGTCACTTCTTTATGCCATAGGAGGTTACTCTTAATATTTTTTTTTATTCTCATATTTGTTTGTATGTGCACTTTGTGCAAAGCACTTAGCAATTAAAACGTTGAAGTACAAATGTTCTTACTACGAGTAAGTTAGCTGCAAGAAAGGGTCGATTGCAGGAACAGAGTTGCAATCGCTGAGGCGGCCGTTTGTGAATGGAAAATCTATCTCGTTGGGTCCGCGTAGTGAGTGTCAAAGGCAAAGATCCGTCTGTGATTTTCTGCAATTAGAAAACGTTTCGAGCGTCGGATTTATTAAAGCCAAGATTTTTTCTTTAACTTCAGCCAATATGGATAAACTAGTTATACTACTTAAGTGTTATTCATGCTTACGGGTTCCCCTAAATATGCTAGAGTTTACTATATAATATGTTAAAGCCAAGCAGGTGTATCGCAGTCGACGCGACAAAGCTTCCGATGTGGAAGCGATGCCATATACATATAAAGGCCGCGTGTTTACTGTGATGCAGGAACTTAACGACCTTAACTGGGGTTGGTGCCTCTATGTTTTAATTTTTCTTCAATTTTTAGATTGTATAGTATCTCTACGACTGTCAAATAAAAATAATGTGTTTTATGTATATACAGATTTATACGAGCATGTATATACAGAAGAAAACATTGAAAAGATGGCATCATTTGGAAATACTTCCTGGAAAATTGGAGTTTATACAACATCTTGTATCTTGTATTTTGTGTTAGGTGATGCTCATTTATTCCGATATGCCATAATTATTGATGCATGATGCAATTATTATTTTAAACTATTTTTTGACATTTTATTTTAGATTAATACTATGAATTGTGAGTGTATGTTAATTAATTTAGAACATAATATTTAATCTCATTTCAAGTAAGTGTAAAATTTGTGCGAAAAAATAAGATAAATAGATACTTAAATTCTAAGATATTAATTTTAATCAATTTATTATTTATACTGACTGTATTTTAATTTATTTGTTTTTGTATTAATTTCACAATTATTGTACGCCTTATAGACAGAATATAGAGCTCAAATCAAATTTGTTAACAACTAGCTATGTACTTATATTCGAACAATAGACGAATTATAAATTATGATTTTTTTGTCTTATATATTATATGTTGATGTATGTATTTATTGATGATCTTAACATCATCCCAAGCGGCTCTTTTTTGGGGTTCGATGGCTGAATGGCGGCTATCGAAACCCTTATATTTAGACATGTTCACCTGTACGTTCATCCGTATGTCACGGCTAATTAATTCCCAAACAATGGGAACAAAACAATCGAAAGTTCGTTGATAGGTGTATATTGCTAAACGCTTTACGATAATGTAATAAAAAATAAATAAATAGCGGGACGGGGGCACCCTTCATACATTTTTTTATGATATTGGAAGGCAAACGAGCAGACGGATTTCCTGATGGTAAGAAATTCCCGCCGCCTAGAGACACCAAAGGTTTTAATGTTGCGTTTCCAACTTGCGACCGGGATGTTAGGCCTCGAGCAAAAGGAAGTTTACCGGCTACCTTACCCTCCGAACCGGAACACGTCATGACGTTATGGCGGCAGGAATAAGTAAGGCGGTGGAACCAATCCGGGCGAGTCGCTGCTAAACTCTACCACCTAGTCAGATGTAACGGTGTTAGTGACGGTAAGCCTAACGGGGAATAAAATGTTGCCATTGTTTGAAAAAAATGTGATAAATGAAGAACCGCTCTACCGATTTTATACAAAATTCACATAAACCATCTACTAAGTAGTCCGAGCAAAGCCAAATTATTTGGTTTGCATAGGTGAGCCCGTTCTTGAGTTATAAAATTATAACGAAAAGTGGCATTGATTCATATATATAATATGTAGATATATTTTAAAAACTGCAATATTTCGAATAATAAAATAAGTAATATTTCGCTGGTGAAAAATTATAGTGCTATTTTGTGGTATCCAGTCAAATATTAGTTAATATTAGTTTACTACCTCTAATGTAATAGTATCCATAATCTATGTCGGACTCGCACTTAACCAATATTTTGTAAAAGATAAATTCAGTAGAGCGGCTTTAAGGCGCCTATGTGAATGTGTACTTTTTGTGCTAATAACACAATTCATATAATAAGGGCTTTTAAAAGTCCATTCCAAAGTAAATATAGTGTTATTACATTCAATGTAATGGTGTTTTTTTTACTAATTTGCTTGTAATTGTCGTGTTTGTTTACTTAGTAATTTCTTTGATTTTGTTACAGATTACGACGAGGGTTCCGACATCGTGGTGTGATGGTGCTGCCACGGCAGACTTGCGGCCTATTCACCCATACATTGTTGCTGGAACGATATCCTGGCGGCAGGCTACGATTAGACAGGTCCATACAGGGTGGCGAGCTGTTTCAAACTGTGATCAATAATCCTGTAAGTTGGAGATGCTGAAAGTTTGTTTCATGTAGATATACTGCAGCTGTATCGCGAACATTTAGTATTAACCTAGCTGTTGCCTGCGACTTCGTACACACGTTGAAGTGACCTTTCATGGTTAGCGATGGGATGGGAAAGATTTTCCCGGAGTAAAAGGTATCCTGAATGCTGACCCGGCTTTATGTTACTATAGAAATTTCATAAAGATTCGTTTAGCAGGTTTTGCGTGAAAAGCAAACAGATAACCCTACAAAAATTTTAATAATACTCGTTTTGGATTTTGTGTCACGTATGTATTCGTAATAAGTAGCGATTATCGTTTTTAATAATTTAATAACTATTTCATTATATTTATAGATTGGAAAGAAAAAAAGTGTATTACTTCAAACGTAGACATAAAAGGAATGTAATATAACCAATCTGAGACTGGAGTATTAAGCCTATTAATCCGTTTGTACTACTGGTATTGTATCGAATATGTCTACGTCGCAGTTGGAATATTACAAAACAGAGGTGCCTATTTTTAGCAAGATCCGATTCCAATTTCAAACTCCTTTATGTTACCATTAGTTTAATAATAGGAATACGAAATAAGGTTACTTTCAAGGTTACTATATATAACTTTTTTAATAATAAAAAAAATAAAATAAACCCCGACGAAACCTATTCCTAAAGGAGCTACTACGAACACATGGTCGGATGGAACAAATTATGGACTCTGCCCACCCTTTCGGGGTAAAGGCATGAAGATGTTTATTAAATAAAATGCCAATAAAATTAGGAAGCTTCAATTGTATGACATTTTGGTTCTCTAATTGAAGTAAAATAGTATTTTATTACAGTATTTCCGACGTGTGGTCGGTCAACACTCGTTACTGGCGGGAAACAAGCGCGCCGCAAAGATCGGTCAAGTGTTCTAAATCAGTCTTTCCCAAAGTGGGCGATAACGCCCCCTTGTCGGCGCTGCAGGTCTCAAGGGGGGCGGTAAGAGACCCAGAAAGAAAATGGGGGCGTTGTGTAGAGGCGGGGG
>NJDC01001598.1:157433-169055 GCA_002245475.1 Calephelis virginiensis
GTCGTTTTGTCGACTAACAAAGCCATGGCTTCTGTTTTTTGGGATGCGAAGGGCATTATTTTTGTAGATTATTTACCGAAAGGTCAAACTATAAATTCTAGTTATTATTATAACCTTTTAAGAAGACTCCAGGAAGAAATAAAAGAAAAAAGGCTGGGAATGCTGCGTAAGAAAGTTTTGTTTCATCAAGACAATGCACGTGTTCACACTTCGGTTGAAACAATGTCTGTAATCCATGATTGTGGCTGCGAATTGCTGCCCCACCCACCTTATTCGCCGGATTTAGCCCCCTCGGATTGTCATCTATTTCCAAATTTAAAAAAAACTTGGGTGGCTCGAAATTTTCGACCAAAGATGAGGTGATATTCGCAGTAAACGACTATTTCGCAGACCTTCCGGAATCTTCTTTTTTCGAGGGGATAAACAAGTTGCAGGTCAGGTGGAAGAAGTGTGCTGAGACTATGTCGAAAAATAAAAATAAATTTAGACCCACTTAACTTTCATTATCTTGGTCGGGCTTAGAACTTTTGGATCCACCCTCGTATTTATAACGCATAGCTGGAATACATAATAACAAAAAAAAATGTGATGAATTAGTTTAATTATTTGAAGGTTCAGGTTCATTACATACCTACTCGTAATAAAAGTTGCCAAAGTTTTATATTATTTTATGAAATGATTTTACTTTCCAATAGGGTTATAATATATAGATTTTAGTAGTCTTAAAGGATTTCATTCTATTAATGACAGAAAAAGTACTATCAAGTATTGTACCTATTTACGTAGTTACTATATTCTTTGAATTAGTGGTTAACACTGATGTTTATGATTTTATATGTTTTGTGCAATCCATTTTTTGTTTTTCTTATGTATCCAAAGTCTAGATACCTACTATGTAAAACAACTAGCAAATTTGATTACTGTTGTGTCAGTTTTTGATTTCTCTAAATTAGATAACAATAACAATAACTGTCTAGGTTTATTACATTGTTGTAACAAATAGATGGTCTGTATATTACAAATAAAATGCAACAATATTCAAAAGTAGAAACAATAGTCTCCCCCACGTGTAGTTGAAGCACCGAAGAGCGGCAGTAAATTTACCAGGCAGTCATTATTGATGACCATTTAGAACACTTGACCGACCTTTGCGGCGCGCTCGTTACCCGCCAGTAACGAGTGTTGACCGACCACACGTCGGAAATACTGTAATAAAATACTATTTTACTCCAATTAGAGAGCCAGCATGCCATACAATGTAAGCTTCCTAAATATAATGATAGTTAATATATTAATTCAATGCGTCAAATCTGGGCAAACAGATTTTTTAACTTTTATAAAAAACTGTTTTGTTAATAAATTTGAATTTGAACTGAATGATTACAGAAGTTGTCATTGTTATTGAGATTTGATTCTCGGGATAACAAATAGCTTTCTTTCCATATTTTTGTTTGACTTTTGTGTGTTTGATTGTTTAGGTATTAAAAAAACTGGACTCTCATCCCGACTCTGTCGCTACAATTTCATAATTATTTTATAATCTTTATAAAATATTTTATTTAATAATGTAGTAAATTAGAAGATTAAAATCAGGTGGTAGAGTTAGCTTCCTGCAAGGACTTGCCAAGTTAGTTTAACTTTCTTGCTGCCATAGTCACTATAATGCTTCGATTTTAAAGGGTAGTAGAGCCGGTCAGCTCAAGAGGCTACATCCCAGCCTCACGCTAGTAATCCATCACTACCACCTTGTCTTATTAATAATAAATGGAGAGTAAAGTTAAGCTGATTTTATAGTTTGTATCAAAGTTTTATAATCACTTTATAATTTATTTTCCATCGTCGGCGCTTAGTGAAACTTCCAAATATTCATATTTTTAAATAAAGGAACACTTGATGATACGTATGATATACGATGATACAAACAGATGAAGTGTTTCTCATTAAAAAAATTATGAAGACTATTTACCAAGTTGAAGCTTTGAGTATTTTAGTCTGTATATATATTAATAAGACGGTAAGACATGGTGTATTTATAAAAACATTTTTTTTTTCAATCACAAAACGTGTCTGTTTGTTGTTTCTTATGTCATAAAAATAATAGTTAGTTACTGTTAATTTCGGACTCCATTGAAGGATATACAATTTACAAAACACGATTAAGTTCCCGTTAGGATGGCAAAAATCTTTCATCGATGCGATTTCTATTTTTGCTTGCTTGCTTGACGCGACTTGGGTGTATGAAATCTTTACTATTTTTTTTCGCGGAAAAAGTCGCCCTACAACTAGTACTACAAAAAGCTTACAGACGAATTAATTACCTACTAATTTTTTAAGTCAGTCAAAAAAAAAGACAACAATTTGATGTTTTTATTATTTTAATATTTTTGTTTTAGATCAACATTTTCATGACGCACATGTCAAACTACGGGAACGATCGATTGGCTCTGTATACCTTCGAATCGGTGGTGAAGTTTCTGCGATGTTGGACGAACGTTCGGCTCGCTTCGGCGCCACCGCTCGCGCTTGCCGAAAAGTACTTCCAACTGAGGCCTGATGAACTTAGCCCTTTATGGGGAGTAAGTACTTTTTATACTTATATAGATGTGAGTTACTATTTTTTTTTAATTCAGGAGTTATGGTTCAGGGGTGTAGTAGGAAACTGTTTAAATAAAAAGGCGCAGAAAGAGCTGAACAAAATCAGACAAGTAACGTGGGCTTTAAGCATGCTTACATATATACATACATATCTTCAAGCCAAGTCCCTTACTTCTCATCTTTCTTTCCCTATCGAGTGCCCAAAGGCGCTGTCCTTGCGGTCCTGCTTAGCTTTTTTTATACGACACCATCCTCTGATACAAATGCAAATATCAACCTAGGTCTCTACGAGATCTACATCCGTCCATATTCGCATTGTATATTTGCTTTCTCAATATTTCCACTGTCATGGTTTCCGTAGGACCACACCAACGCAGCATGTTTTTTCTCATTTTTACACTAACATTTTATTTCAATCCCACTCTTTCCCGGCTCTCGCTGTAGCGAATGCGGTCAGCATCACATTTATACGACAACGTTGGGATAAGCACAGAATTATGCAAAGCGAGAATAGCACCCTGATTTAAAACATTGCTTTGAAATTGCTTTCGCAGCACTCTATGCACTATTCCTTGCACGGACTCTCCTTTCTACATCCATGGTGCATCTTCCATCATAACATGGGTTTTAAGCTACTGCTTTTTACGGATTTGAAAAGCAAATTGTAAAAAATGCAATTTGTCTAAAAACACCCAAGTTGATATAATAAGAATTTATAGGCAGAAACAGGGAGGTTCAAAAGAAGAAAATACTTTAAAATTAGTCATACATAGTCAAAACATGATCATTTGTGGTCCAGGTTGGAAGGTATGCCAGTACCCAACAGACTTAACATTTCTCTTTGTTTGGTATTACTTATTATCAGAATATCTGTCATCTTATTTTCATTTCAACTTCAACTGAACGCGTATTTTGTAGTTAGATATTCATACATGCGAACCCATTTTGTTTGTTATAACAATATAAAATCAGATAACCCTAAACCAAACGCCCAACAATGAAAACATTAATTCTTGTCCATTTCAATATTACAATGAAAATATTGATATGAACATTGCAAATTCTCGTATTTCATCAACATAGCAAATAAAGCAAGGGGTTATTGTATTGACTATTTTCCTAATTGGAGCGTATGAAGTTTTGAACACTAGGCTTGTGTTTAAAATGGGGCACACATCAAACTATCATTGCCTCAGTATCCATAATAATAGAGTCTAGTTTTCTTTAAAAGTGATAGAAGATTTTAAAATGATGTGCGGCTTTATGTACAGTACATGGTATATGCATTTATACCTAGTTAGTTGAAGACTAGGGGCAATCAACAAACACAGGCTTCTTTTTATTCAAATGATCAAATGGTTTAGTTAAAAGAGTAAAAAATATGAAACATGGACGAAGCCGCGGAAGACAGTAATAGTATCGAAAGGTGCGAATCGTACAAAAGACCATGTCATTTTCCAACTGTCGACCTAAACGAAATTCAATTGACAGCCGATACTATGATCCAAAATAAGACTAATGGTCTAATTTCTGTAAGGGTTTTTGTTCGTGCATTACAAAAAGTACTGCAACAATTTTGATATACTTTGAAAAATGTAACGAGATTCAATAGTTAGTTTATTAATGTTTGTTGCATTGAGTAATAAATGTCCCTGGGCAATTTACACGAATTGAATCTAACTCCAAAGTGAGCAAATTATGTGCTTGTGTTATAGGTGTTAGGCAACCAATCGATTACAAAGAAATATCTAAATAGATACCAGAGTAAATTTATTAAACACCCATACCCGAAAATTCAGACATCTTAATGTTCATCACACAAATATCGGAAACCGAACCCAAGACTGGCGGTTGGTCGGTGTAGCTATGCATGTACACAAGCCGCTTGCTTACTCCTGCCGCCCTAACAACCCGACCGTAGAATAGCACGCATCTATCTCTAAATTAATAATACGTGATGCCAAAACTTTGGACCCCATTTTTACGAAAATTGCGGGGACGCAGGAACATAAAATTTGGCACACTTATAGGGTATGTGTAGAAGTGCAGTATGCTAATACTTTTCAATAATAATTCTTATAAAGTACATTAAATCAATAAATAAAACATTACCCACACTACCATCCATTTGACACACTCAAACAAATATATTGATGATAACGATGAAAGGTCACAGATGGCGCACCATACAGTATGGAAACAAAGTAGTTGGTCTTGAGAAATGGAGATGGCGTTCTTATCAACAAGATATTAAAATTTATTATGGTCGAATATCGACCAACGGGCGACCACTAGTAATATTAGTGATGTCCATAGGCCACGGGTATCTCTTACCATCAGGAGAGTCGAGGGCTTGTTCTCCGTCTTATCCAATAAAATATATTAAATAGTTTGTTTTAGATAATGAGGGCCAACTTACAACCATATTCGAAATGGATTAAGATGCGTCAAATATTTTTTCCAGGCGTCTTGCTCTTAATACAACTCATACGTGGGAAATGAAATAATCATATTCACGTATATCAAACCTCCGCTGATTCAATTTGCAAGATTGATTTCCAGCATGTGTATCCCATACATCCGCTAACGATAAACGAATTTGGTTCACAAAAAATATAAAGCATTTCCACTTTTATAACTATGAAAAGCGTAATCTGCGGATACCGGTTTAATATTTTAAGAGATACGAGAATTTAATCTGTACATCGACGTGGTTACATTTCATTTAGCGTGGTTTTTTGTCATGAAGCTTGTGATTTATGCGAGTCTTTTTAATGGGGCCTCACGTCGTGTCTCGTATTTCAAACAAAAGAGCCTACAGTTGATGTACCGAAATTTCCGTGTACCTAGCTGTAGTGGAGAATGTTTTTTGATGTTGCCTATTTGAGTTATGGGCTTTTTACTACTCTGATTCTTCAATATTACAACACTTTTATGGGGTAATTTCGTTTTGTAATAAGTAATATATATACCCAACAATGTATATTACTGAATCAGGTTTTACCTTTCGAATACCCGTTACAGTAGATTTAAAGTATATAATTTGCCAATTTCACGGAATTGACCCCGAAACGCGATCGTTGGCTGTTACAGTCGATCTCCAGCTTCTAACAGCGTCTCTTGCAGCACTTTGTGGTGGGAGGGAGTTGTTATAGTTTTGTGAGGCTGGGCTGTTTTCCGATTTCGGAATCTTTAAACTGGTTTTCCAATAATGTCATATCTATGAAATAGCCCAAAGTAGTGTGCAGCAAGTCCACAGAATTAGCATGTTAGGCGTTAGATAATGTATATTTTTATGGCGTATCGTTTTAATTTATAGCAAAAATGACTAAGTTTTTAATTATTAATGTTTTTCTTATTAGAATCCATGTGATGACATCCGACATCGCCGTATCTGGTCAAAAAGCAAATGGTGCGACACCCTGCCCAAGATTCTGGTAATTGGACCTCAGAAGACTGGCAGCACGGCACTGTACACATTCTTGGCCATGCACCCCTCACTCTCGCCCAACTTACCAAGCCCGACCACGTACGAGGAACTGCAGTTTTTCAACAATAACAACTACATGAAGGGGTTAGACTGGTGAGTAATCAAGATTTTTGTTTGACTTTTTTTTCTTCTTTTCACCATATGCTAGGTTACAAAGGCTCTAGTTAAGAAATTAAAAACAAATATTTATTAAAAATGTCTGATGTTACCTATATGTATTGAGGATGTCGAATAATTGCTAGCACAAATATAATAATTAAAGCCCAGTTAACTTCAAAAACAGATTCCAATGTCGTTACCAAGTCTTCTAATTACACAAAATTATGCATGGATTAATATAACTGAAAAACTATATATTGGTTAATTTTTCTAGGACCAAAACTAATTTACGTCATATCTTTCCAAAAAGAACCATCAAAATCCATTCCTTATTGGCCGAGTAACGATATAAAAATACCGACTAATTGAAGATTAAAATTAAACCCAATTGCAAAAGAGGCTAAATGGAGGTCACCATTACACCAACATCTAACTTTTTTCAGATTTTACCTAACCTTTTTACACTGAAAACTAAAGAGGTCACGTAAGCCTTTATCAGCGACTGTCAAAGTAAACAAAGTTATTTTTTTTATAACATTTGTATGAAAGTGGCCCATATTGTTGCTGCCCTGGAGAGGCTAATTTGATAGGGGCTAACTTCACCTTCATAAAAAATTTAGTATTTTCCCCGATTTCCCTATGATTCCATCATCCGGTCCAGACTTGGTGGCAAATGGACCACCTGGAAAGTATATGTTTGCAGATAAAAAATAAGTTATGAATTGTTAACAAATAACGGAAATACTAGTAACACTTATAACAAAAAATGGGTGTCGAAAATATAATCTGCTTTTTTGAAGACGGTTAATTAAGAAAATACTTTGTCTGTTAACTTTAATATATTAGTCAGTCACGTACATTCAAAGTACGAGTATACCGGCTATTTATTCTCTTGATTTGTTGAAATATGACAAAAGCCAAGAGGGACGGCCTCACGCGTAAACAGAGCACGTTCACGTATGACAATATAAGCTAAAAAATATTAGCATCTATTCAAATCACGATATCGATTTTTCCAGACCTTTCGCCTTTGTGACATATTCGGATAAAAGGAAAATACGTTTCAATATTTTTATGTAATCAAAAGTGGAGCATGCAAGTTTGTTCGTCTTTCTACTGTACCTATACGTATGATGATGAGTACCTATATCAGGAGTGATTATTTGTTGTTTTACTTTGTGCTGTTTTACACCACAATGTGTTTATTACGGTAGATTTTTGTGTGTGGAGATTATTTGGAAGCGAAAGAGTGATAATAAGCAATTTTTTCAAAAAAATACTTAGTTCTACGACCATCTTATGCAAGCCATCTTACTCGCATGACTGCTACGCCGTGTCGTAGACGTTAGAACGTAGCCGTAGGTACTAACGTAACTTCGTATTTTTACATGTCTACGATATGTGTGATAAATATTAAGTACATTTAATAATTTATCGCCGATCCGTCTTTCAATATCTTGAATGTCACACAATCTAAAGTCGTTTTCGTCTCTATGGTCCAGTGGTCCAGTGTTGGGGTCGACATGAGGTCTCGGATTCGATTCTCTGCTCGGGCAACTCAAACTCAAACTCATGCGTTTTCTTAATTTGCTAATAGAAACAATATTGCCCTGGATTGCATACGTGCCCGTTTAGCGATATGATTGCCATCCATCAAATTGTGGGGCTCTGCTATTCGTACATTATATGGTTTTACCTCTGTCAACCTCTCCAGGGATACGGGTGTGAAGTGTCGTTACGTTAGTTAAAAGTTGTGAAGGGCAATCAATAAATTTGGATTTTTTAAAAAAATATATGTATATTCCAAATGTATGCATAAGCTGTACCCGCGACTTCGTTCGCGACTGTCTGCAGTAAACGCTATCGCTATTTAGATTAGTAAATCGACATAAATCGTAATACACATACCTACAAATTATTAATATGTTCGGAACTTGTTACAAATTCCGAACACCAGCTTAAAATAACCTATGCATTCAATAGTTTCTCAACGTTCCATATTTGGTACAATCTGGTAGCTTTTAACTGAGTGTTTTTATGTCTAATTTCTCAACTACAAAACTTATGACTTTGAATAAGTAAATGACAATCAGTTAAATGATTTACTGTAAATGCTTATACTACAAGACAAAAAAAAGAATACAGTCAGATTACGCGTTAATGTATTATAGGCCCATGTACATTTTGACTTGTAGCACTGTCCCACTGAAACACCTTCAGTAAGCTGGATAAAAAGTAGCATTTAATTTTCCTCAAAACTTAACGTGCCGACCTACTAAATTTCATTACTATCGGTTCCGTAGATTCAAACAGACAGACAGACAAACAAAAATTCTAAAAATGCTAAAAATGTGTTCAGAATTCAGTCCAATTTATCGTCCGCGTCGTCTGTATTTGAAATATCTTCGTTGTACAAAATTCACTCTTCTACGGTTTTATTAACCCTCATCCTTAATACATTATTGTAAGTTTTTTCGGGTGTTATTGAAAATTTTTAATTTTAGGATTATAATAAGTATAGATTTTTGCTTCAAAACTGGGATCTTCAACAAGGCTATTTACAATTGTACTTACAAATTTGGAACCCAACAACTGTACACTTACGTATTGCCGGCAGGAAGAAGTCAGACCGTGAATACAGATTGGAGCGTGTCCTTTTAATATTGGTTGAGTACTGTTTTCGAATGTGAAACTAACAAACGTTTTGATTAAGTATTAAAAATCATTTGTACACTTTAACAAACACTGTATCTATTATATTAAAGTATAAGTTTCGCTTATATGTTCAGGGCCATAACTTAATCGCCTCTGTGGTCTAGCGGTCCGGCGTTTGATTTGATCCCCGGGTCGGGCAACACAAAAAAATAGAATATGTATATTTTAAAATTTCTTATTAAAATAACGTTGTCCAGGAGTGGATATGTGCCCACTTGGCGATAGGCTTGCCACCTATCACATTGCTGCTAATAGTGTCTTCGATTAGTTGTGGGTGCCTCTTTACCAAATCCAACACCGGACTATTAGACTACAATGTGTGACTATGGTTAACGATTACCCTCCAGGCCGAAAGACGAGAAATGGCAGTGTTCTTCGCTGTGTGTTATAGTCAGATAGTTGTATCAACCCCATTGAGTTGACACATAAATTCACAAACTCAAAAAAAAGATGATTTTTTTAATGAAGGATTCTAAAGAGGCATGTTATTACCGCAACACTACCATTACATTTTGTTAATTGATTATTGTGTTTTTTAATAGAATATTTTATTGAACTTGATTTTGACACTTTGTATTGAATTAGGATCTATTTCGATTCCAACGCCCAAACTTGAAGACATAGTGTGTGCACATAGGAAAGAATCTGTGGTAACTGAAAATAATGAAAGGAATTTGTTAAAGTTTGCCAATCTTGCTGCTTTTTCGATATCACCAGACTTTGGGGAAAATAGAGGTCGTTTCAATTGCGACAGCACGCAATCACTAGCCTTAAATGGTTCAATCAAGTGACAGACCAACAAAGCTTTAGAAATCACAATCCAAACCTAGCGTTAAATCCCACGCGTGAATCAACGAGACGAATACACGAATGAATACCAAAACAAACTTAATGCGCAATTTATAATTACAACTTTATTGTCTGTACTTGGGGGAACCACAGAAAAGAACATTTCTTTGTAAGTACATATTGAATTGTGATTAGTCTGGTTGTTTATCTTTCGTTTCTAAATGATTTAGTAAAACTGCACATCTTGACCACTTGCGGTAGAGTATTGTGCAGCGACTGGTCCAGTTAGGGATCCACTGCTGTTTTTTGAACTTTACACTGAGTTTTCGGGACAAACGTTCCGTGGGATAGCCGATAGACTTGCAAGTTAAACTTGACACCCGGCCACAGGACAGCGACAAACCCATGAGATGCATGTCTGTGGCCACGGTAGTATCTTACCATTCACAAATCCGTGTGCTTGTTCGCTTGTCACATAAAAAAAGCTGTTTACATTTTTCTTTGCATGCTCAAAAACTTTAACCCACAGCTGAGTGTTACAGGATATTAACGACGTGAAATTCCGAAAAACCAAATTCTAACTATAGTTACTATTCAAATATCAAGCATTTTATTATTAAGTATAACCTTCAAAAACCTATTTTTGTGTCTTTATAAAATTATTTTGTTGGTACCATGATCATTAAATCTCATCTCATGTTTTTTTTTATTTAAACTGGCTGAAAATAAAACGATAAAACTAAAATGACAAATAACCCTGAGACGGAATATCTTATTGTAAAATCCGTTATTATTTAGTAAACCCCAACATTGTTAAAGAGATTTAATGAAAGAGAAAGTTAAAGAGAAATTTTAAGGAAAATTTTAAAATTATATAAACTAGTCACGACATTCATGGTCCATATTTTTGTCAGATATCGAAAAACCGGAAAAAGTGGCTTTCTTTGTACCACCGACATTGTAGCTGCAAAAGTATGTAAGGTTGCGATACCACTCTAGACGAGCTGGTACACATCACTTTCTCACCTAGTCATGACTACCTGCACTAGTCATATCCAGTAACCTAATCTACTAGATCACCACCAATGGGCGATGAGGTCGTCGTGTCCTAAACGCCGACAGAAAGTGCATTCTTACGAGTATTTACAATACTCTAAAGTGCCCTATTATAACTTAGCGCCGCTGCTGCTACAAAGTTAGATAGTAAACAGATACTGGTAAATCCCGTTGAGCGTCCAGGTCTTAACTAGTTCAGTACTAGTTCATTTAAGTTAAGAGTATTGCGTCCCCGTAATCGGTATCAAATGGTTGTTGTGAAAGACTCGATTGTAGTGCAAATGGTCGGCCCCAATCCAATCAGTTACGCTGTGTTCACACCTCTTGTTTGTAAACCTTGTTTAGTTTTTATCGCGGACTTTGAACAAACCTAATCGAAGGAAACTACATTGTTAGCTGTGATTTTGTACCCTCCTATCACTAGAAGTCTCCTGTCTACTTGAATTTTGTATATATATCTACACATATTTAATATAGTAAAAGCTCTGATGGCTACGTTAAAAATGCGTACCAACGCATATTTTAAGATTCCGTAGTTGCGGCTTAATGGCTAAAAGTTTAACCTTCAACGGAACGAGCCCGACCCGTACATGACCATTTTCACTACATTTGAATTCGCGTTTGTTTGTGAGCTTACAACAGGAAAACTAATCAACCCCATTGGATCGATTCCTACTTATTGAAAATGAGGAAAACAACTATATGCTGCCTGCTTGGGATTTTATAAAAAGTGTCTACATTCTTTTAGAAATTTCTAAACACATTGTATTACAGATCATACATTTAACACAACAATATAAAAGCTGAAAATGTTATGATTTCATTTAGTCGTTTAATATCCAAACACTGATTCTCTTGTTTCACTCAATAATATCAAA
>NJDC01001598.1:183296-201575 GCA_002245475.1 Calephelis virginiensis
CACATTAAAACATCCATTCGTTTTCCGGTAGTGGCTCCTTATAATAACTCGATTATGATTAAGAAGAATTAATTATACACTTTTACACTTCTTTTTATTAACTCTCCACTGCTGTCCCATAGGTTTTGCCGATTAAGAAATCCTCACGGCCATTATTTTACTAATTTTTTGTTAACTAACACCCATATCACGAGCATATAACTTGCTTGGTTAAATCGATTTATATAACAGAGATTTGTTTAAAAAAATCTAAAATTTTCTAAAAAGTTCAAAACATTATTAATTATGTTACCCCAGTAACAAAATAACTCGAATTGTTTCTTTGGTATTCTATAATCTTAAGATACTGTACGTATAAATTATGCGTCGTGTTTATTTCCGCGATGGACTCCTAAACTACTTAACAGATTTTAATGAAATTTGTGCACCGTGTACAGATTGATCCGACTTCAAAGATAGGATAGAGTACATCTACTCAATTTATCTCAGGTAGAACCGGGGTAACAGCTAGTACTTATAATATACTAGCTGTCCCGGCGAACTTCGTTCCACCCATTCAGTATGGGAAATAATGAAGTATTATTTTCCCATTTTCCCTGCAACTTTCCCGGTTTTTCTTTTCATAGGAACGTTCTACTGATAATAACTAACTTAATAAAAAAATAATTACCCAAAATGGTCCAGTCGTTCGGAAGTTATGAGTTTACCAATACATTTAGCGATAGCGATACGGCGAACTTCGTTTCACCCGTTCAGTTTGTATGGAAAAAATAAAATGTTGTTTTTCTCAGTTTCCTCACAATCGAACAGGACTAAAAGTATCCTATGTCCTTCTCCTGGTTCGAAGTTACCTCATCATCAATTTTCAGCCTTATACATAATAGTGGAACTAACACAACTTACTTTTATATATATATATATAAAGTATAACAAAAATAGCCCTAAAAATGCTTTAATCAGCAAAACCGGTAGGCCATATAGATATATTTACAATATTAATATGAAATCAAATGAAAATTAAATAGAACAAATAAAATATGCATAATAAATACTCGTAATATAATCGATACAATAAACTAAGCAAGCGGTTCTTATGACGAGTGAAAAATTTCAACAAACTGCCAAGGATGTAGGTTACATGTAGATAATATTGATAAGAACTATATCTGTCACGTCCGCATTCAAACAAAAATATCCGTTTAGAAATCGGTCCCCCCGATCAAAAGTTGTGGATCCATAGACGGACACCTACTCACAGACACATAATTTACCACATCCTTCGTTTTCCGCCGGTAGTTAATAAAATATACCGGAAAATCTATCTAACATTCTAAAATCTAACATCACGCGGCCACTCACTTTGATGATCCAGCGGTAGAAACTCAGTGAACTTGTCTTTTTACTAATTTAGAGGCATCTCGGTAGACATCAAAAGATATTTCTCGCCGAGAAACACTCCTTTAACAAACACATGTGTAAATAATTTTATAAGCACATTTATCCTAGAAATATGACTTTGACCCTTTTTCCTAAAATAGAGTAATTTAGATTGCTAATCAGCAGTTTTTAATAAGGATAAGGGACGTATAAGCACAAAGGATGTGATGAGCGACGACCGTGGCCTATAGACACCATAGATGATGCAGGTACGTTGTGGTCCCACAACCCTGATGTTAGCCTAATTAAGCAAGTTTAGCGGTTACCTTACCCTCTGGACCGCAATATAATACTGTCTTTATAGCGGCAGGAAAAGGTTAGGTGGAGGATCTCTACCCGGACTAGATGCAGTACATCACTCTGCCACCGATAAGCTTATCGGCAATGACCCTTGTAACCTTCGCTCGCCTCTTATGAGCTACTAGGAAAGCAGATGGTTCCTAAGGGTTCTACACAGGAGTCCCGGACCAACAAGGGAAGTAAGTCTGGGCGTTGGAGCATTGCAACGACTCGTTCGTTTTGTTACCATCGCAATACCTATTCTAATTACACCTAATTACACTCATTAGGTATTATGATTACATACGTACGTACATCGGCTACATAAAAGGCTTCAGACTCGAACATCTGTTAACAAAGATTTATTTAAGTGCATGTTTACAGGCGACGTCTGTTTCTTTCCGTTGATAACATGTCTTTGCTTTCTAAAAAGGTATGTTCAAGGCTATATCCCTAGTAAGGTGAGCAGAGGTACAATCAGTGCAAACCTATCGCCTACCGCGTACCCACCCAATCCTGGAAAGCGTCATTTTTATTACAAAAGTGGGAATACACATGTTGAGACGCCCGACCTGGGAATGGAACCCGGGACCTCGTGTATTCACAGAAGCGGTCATAAAAAACAATGTGTTTTAAAAATGTGATATCGCACCATTGCAGTAAGGGGAAGTCGTGTTACATACAGTGAGGCACTAGCAGCGAGGACTGAAGTTTAGCTTTGTATTTGCCAATTCGTTAGCTGAGCTTCCGGCTGCAGTTGAAACGATTGTGCCAAATTAAATTATACGCCGGTAGAAGGGCAGCGACGAACCTAGAACTTTTGTTATTTATATGGTTCTCTCTTGTAATAAAGGCTCTTCTGGTGGTAAGAGACAACCGTGGCACAGTATAAATATGAACAGTAAAAACAGTAACTACCCATAAACGTTCAAAAACGGCACACACACAAACATACGCATTGCGCTGTCCTTTGTCGCTTTTGTTTTAATTTGTTCAGTGAAAGTGCACAAATGAAATAATGTTATGTATCTCCTTGTGCCAACAAATCGCACTATGAGAGCTTAAATACACTACTCACCGCTTTTCTCAAGACATTGACATGACTTTCTTTGAAGACTTCTGACTTATTTTAAGTAATTTAAACATGATTTTGTTAAATCGCGTAGCTTGATGCAAATTTTCAAACTTGACTAATGGCAAATGCTAATGCCGAAAACTAAACAAAAAAACTACGTCCTCGTAGTTGTTGAAATTCGATTGATAAAAACATTAGTGTAGGTAATTATTTCGACAACTGGGCTTAGTTCACATACTGTTTCAATTATGTTCTGTGACCCTGGTCATGGCAGAGTACGGAATAGGTATACATTTAGATTCCACAAAGAATAACTAAGTATATGAACGAATCTGGCCTCTAAAATACCGAAAGTCACATAGTATACGAATGGTTTCACCAAGAATTCATTAAAATTCTCCAAGCATACATTCTAAATTCATTCACAAGGTCCCTGAAACTGATACAAACTATACTCCATTTGGGATTCCGTTTGAATAACCGGAGTTAATTAATACCTATGGCGGGTGCAGGCTTGATAGTGAAATTATTACAGCGTTACCAACTAAACAATAGCTTTAAGCTCATTAAGATTATCATGTAGATTGCCATAATGGTGCTGGTTTGTATCTGCTGTACAGGCTCAAGGAGATCATGTACTCCTTACTCCTCTAGTTTTAAATTTATGCTCAAGTTTTCTCTACAAGTTATTTACATTGTTTTTTCTTATTCCGTAACTGGAGACATATAGTGTTGTCAAACAATCTTATAGAATATTTAGAGAATTAGGTTGTCAAACAAAAAATTAAAACAAGCTCAATACAGAGAGGTACAAAAGATCCTTTAATTTTGTTATTGTGTAGTAATCGTTTATTTTTTTTTTAATTCGCTGTGAGCGGAAAAATTGATAATAAATAAAGATACGACTAAAACACGAAAAAGACATGTGTAAAAAACTTTAAATACTGCATAAAATTCTTGCTTCGCTAGGTGGGAAATACATCAAAGGATGATATTGAAAATGTAATAGAAACACTGTAGTGAAAGAATAAATTGCATAAAAGGAAAAAAAATATTTTATTACTAAGAACGCGAAATACTTCAGAAATTTGTTTTATGTTATTGGGATAACGTATTTTAGCCTAGATTTATAATTAAATATCAAAGTCGATTTACACTGTTAGCGTGCTGTACAGCCACTTGCCCAGGTAGGGATCCACCGTGGCTGCAGGTGCCCTACCTGGGCACCTGCAGCCATAGTGACTATCATGTAGCGGACTGGGGGTTAGGTTAGCCGGTAGACTTGCAAAATGGGCCTCAAAAACACCAAATGAATAAATAGACTACTAGTACTACTTAAATACTAGAAAAAGACAAACTGGCGTTGATTTATATACGCTGTTTAGATTGAGACGCTGTTTTCCCGCAACTTTGTCCTTCGTCAGCTTACTCGAACATTTACGATGTTCGTACAAAATTCAGTCCCTATTATGGTCCTTTAATGGTTGATTTATTACCGAACTGCTATAAACGCCGTAAGACTAATATAATTTGTTTGTTATAGGAATCGTTGTTTGAACCCGGGAAAATACAGTCACTACCTGGAGAGGTGGGTGGCAGAGTTCGGGGCGCATCAGCTGCACGCGTTGGATGGATCACAGCTCCGCTCTGACCCTGCGCAGCTCCTCAACTCGTTGCAGAAAGTGCTCAAGATAACACCGCATATCGACTATAATAAGCTGCTCAAGTAAGATATTTACTTACCTTTATTTAGGGACAGAATTTCCTTAAGATTCAGGTGCGAATGTAATTTCTGTCCCACTTACTCCACAGCATTCTAGTGTTTAGCTATCACACTAGCATCCTTTTTTTTAATGCAAGCTTTTAATTTGAACCAATTTAATTATGACGACTTTATATACCTAATGTTTTATTGTACACAAAATGAACATATAGCAAACCATAATGAAAAACAAAAATGCGAGCTTATCTCTATTTATAGAAATTCCTTCCCACCAACCCAAAAATGGATAGGAATGATTTTATAATTTTGTGGAGAGACGCCGTAACTGCGCTTTTTAAAGGATTATGGTGTGTCTGTAGAGTGGAGTTCACAAATTAAATTGAGGGTTAAGAAAAAGGCGTGCTGAATCTGGAATCCATTGGGACCATACGATTTGTTTTTATACATTTTATTATAAAAAAAAAACACAAAATAGTAGACACCTACAGTAAGCGAACTTATTTTTTTACAAAATAAAGACTAATCCGATGTGACAGATTTTAGAAACATTGTTTACAATTAAAAAAAAAGAAAAATTACCCAAGACTAATCAAGACTCTGATCAAGAATCGTTAATCACAGCTCGTTTATCACAGTTCATATTCTTCGTTCGTATGCGTTTAAAAATACTGGTTGATTTTTCTTGTCATGACAAATGATATCGGCTTATTACATTTTCTTTATTTACAAAATGTAGTAACATTTTCATATTGCTAAACTTATCCTAAGATAGAGTTTTCAGACTATATCATTGCAAAAAAAAAAACATTACTAGTACATCTCCTCCGTTAAAAGCTTCAGAGTTTAATTAGAAGATTAGTAGCTTAGGATCCACGATTCTATGCTATAGCCTAGCTAGCTATGGAGGAATAATATGCTATAGCCAGCCATTTTATCAAATCTGCAAGTTTTTATAAATTATCTGATGATGGTCAGTTCTACATAAAAGAAAGATCCTGAGCAACACGGCAAGAATGAAGTTTGTCGGCTATCGGCGAATTTTACTTTATTTGTTTTTATTTATACATAAATCGTAGAAACTAAAACAAATATTCGGTTCCAAACAGAAAAGAGGTATTTATTACCTTTCGTTAATAGATTATTAATGTAATGATTTTTCGTTACCAGTATTAAGAAATGCAATACGTTTAAATGTGTATTAACGGTAAACGGTTGTCATAAAGTAGTAAGTAAATAATATTTCAATATAATCCAATAACACTTTTGTTTCAGATATGATCCGAAAAAAGGATTTTTCTGTCAAGCGGTAAGCAACGAGAAAACCAAATGTCTGGGCAAGTCGAAGGGACGAATATATCCGCCGATGGATGAAAGGTCCGCTAAGTTTTTGAAGAGATATTACACGCCCCATAACACCGCGTTATCAAAACTGCTGGTCAGATTAGGAAGGCCGGTTCCTCAATGGCTCAAGGACGAACTATCCTCCAACGGATAGCATAGCTCTCAACCTAAAAGGTTGGCTCGAAATAAAATTCACGGACGGTTTAAAGTCTGTGTAGTGACGCGTTGAGCATTACCTCGACGAGTCCCAAGTCCAAGTTGTAAACTGGGCGTAGCAATACGTAAGATTGTTTTATGTGTATCTGTGTGAGAGTATCATTGTTGACGTTTGTCTATGGTCTTGTAAATTTTTAAAGTGATATTATCTACATTTAAATGGAATGAAAGTTGTTTATTTGTAGTCGTATATTTTTTTATAGTTCAATGTCCGCAACTGACATAAAGCTTGCCCATATACTAACTTAGCCAATGAACAACAGATACGCTTTTATCTTGACGTTATTAGGTGCTATTTCTTACGGAACGAAAGAAAAACGTTGCATATGAAATTTTAACGTAATGTTGGCAATATAATGCACAAATAAATGCCTGTCCAAATATTGACACTGTTACGTCGACACAGTAAGCTCCCTTTTTCATATAATAGTATACCTATGATTTAAATAAAATCATCAAAAAGATTTATTCCCAATCAATAAATCCTAAAACTACGAAGCTCGAAACATTAGTCGAAAATAAAAAAAAATATCAGTATCAGTTTATGTATACCATTATCCGAGCACGGTCACGTGACGCTTGTATATTGTATGTCAAAGAAAATGTACGAAAGTTTTGTAAGAAAAACACAGTTTGGAAAAATAATTCATAGGATAATTTCCTTTCGATGTAAACGAACTTGCCAACAAAGTGAAAAAATTCGATTTGACAGTTCGATTATTTTTTATTTTGTTTATGTTATTTTTGGAGTATACAATGAAAACGCTATGGCAATGATAGTCGATAAAAATTCTTTTACATGTCACAGACTTTTTATGTTTTTGAATAGAAGTACAAAGTCTGTAACATGTAATGTCTAATAATGATTATTCAGTATCTAAGCACTCATTGGTGTTATAATCGAGGTAAAACATTTTATATTGCATCTTTAAACTGTGCACGATGGTTATTACATTTTTAAATTAACACAATTTAAGATGCGCCTTAAAAACAATCTTATTGTTTTGGAAATTAAAAAGTTTTGAATCTTGGCGAAGATTGCAAAAGCGATTTAAAATTTTCGGATGTTACGTTGAAATTTCACTTGTCTCGTCCACCGTACTACAATGTTGACGTTTGTATCTAAATCAAAACTATCCACCTTTTGCCACTCCATTGTCATTTTATACAAAGTCGCTAGTTATAAATAAAACGAGCTTGCTCCATATTGTTTTGACCATGGTAGAGTTTCTAACAATGGTCGACACGCTTAATTTAGTATTCATGTACGTCGTACCTGATGATATTTGTACATTATAGTTAATTTGTGTCATTCTAGACTTAGTATTTTTTCAATGTGCCATTATACGTATTATACTGGCACGTTTGATTCATCCCTTTGAAATATAGGTCGTTACCTAAAGCTGGCTCAATTATCAGTTTCCCGAACAAAATACATGCAGAGCTTAATAAGCTATTATCCTAACTGTAACATACATCTATAGACTGCACTACAGAAGTACCCTGTCATTGCACAACATACGCAATGTGAAGTATATTCGTCTCTTTCACACGATAAGTTTAAAAGTGTGATAGAGTTTGCTATTGTTTAGGGGCCATTCATAAATTACGTCACACGTTAATGGGGGGGGGGAGAGTATCATCTTAACGTGACATTATGTGACAAGAGGCAGGGGGGGATCGAAAGCCTTGTGACATCACGTTATAAAATACTAGAACACGAAATTTATATGTGAACAAAAAACTTTGAACAGACAATTCTTAATCTATATTTATTAATAATTTAGCACCCTCGCTATAAGATTATCTCATCCGTGACAACATTTGATTCCTAGAGCCATGTTGTAATGCAAGTAAGACACTAAAATTTACGAGCTTTGACTGGTAAGGGTTTAAATCAGCCCTATCCGACTTTTGGCTAATTCACGGCAAATACCTATTGGGACCAGGAGCAGTGTGGATCGTGTAAAAAAAACATGTTAATTTTAAGTCAGACGCACACATCCGATTTCCAGATTCGGTTTCCTAGCCAGGAATTCGGATTTGGAATGCCATGAGACTAGTGTACTCTTATAGTTTTTTTTTTTTGTATTTGGAATTTATTATTTACGAGTACAGAGACATAAATCGAGAAAGACTGATTAGAATCGAAAAATAATTTATTCATATATCACTTCACATTTTTTAAATTACGATGAGACAATTGTTATGAAAATTTCAAAAGATAAAGTGATAAGTTTAATGTTTTAATCTTACGCTTTAGTTTGTGTTACGCGTCGTAACCATTGATATTCTCTTAGTTGATAAACAACAAATAGTAAATAATCTAGCATAGGACCACAAATTGGATCTGTTCAGAAGTCAAAACCCACACTAAACTGTTTTGTCATGAAACAACATTCCGTTGTCTGTTTATAAAATGTTAACACCAAAAATGAAAATATCACAATGGCATTTTTTATTATTAAGTTAGTTATTTAGAAGGTCAAATGATCAGGAGATTGTCAAAATCTGCTAGTTTAATTAGGTGATTTTTGTCTCTATTTTCTTAATCTTAAGCTTCTTATGTAATTTTGTTTGTCCTGTATGTTGATTTTATTAAATATTATTTAATAAAAATAAGGAAAAAAATGAAAATGACTTCTTTTGATTATTTTTAGATACATGCATAATTTTGAAAAATGTGTGACGTCACATTAGGGGGGGACGGGGTTCTAAAACTGTGACAACCCGTGACAAGGAGGGGGGGAGGGGTCGAAAAATTCTAAAATTCGCGTGACGTAATTTATGGATGACCCCTTATGTTTATTCCTGTGATTAGATATACCATGATGATCTATTTAACATTTTAAACTTTAACAAAATCAAGATTAATATAACTATTACATTTTTTCATACACATCCGCCTTATCGATTTTTAAGTTTATTTTAACCAAGTGAAATAATATTAAATATTTTTAAAACCAGCTGTATAGTTAGTGCTTCCGTACACGTACAGTCATTGTGCCAACTTTAGACAACAGACCTATAATGCCAGCGGTTTCTTATAACACAATTCTACTTTTACTGATTAGATAGGTATTAGTTTATCATTAACATTTACTCGAACAAGGCAATATGTTCACGTTTCGTTTCTCTCGTAAAATTTATGGATAAGAGTAAGTTATATATACGAAATCATCCATGGAAATATCCATTTCTGGATACGATTACTAAGAGCATTACCTACGTGCACCATACCTGCTGCCTGCGGTAGGTAGGTAGCGTTAAGTGTTAACATTTGAGATAGTAAGATGTGGTCTTGCAAAAATTACCTATCTAATTTGTAAAAGATTTGAAATATAAATAAAATCTTTACTGAACAACATTTAAAGTTACCGTGTAAGAATGTAAACGCAAAAATATTTATACAATAATAGATTTGAAAGGAAGATTTTAAAAACTTACAGAAATGACCTCACGAAGAATGCACGTATTTGGTATATTTTGATACGAATGAATTTATATGTGAAGAAATTTGAACGGATAATAAAATAAAACGACAAGAGCTCCTTTTGTAGTCGGGGTTGCCAGATTCGTTTGTACGAAAACGTATACGAAACCATGAAAGCGTAAAATTAATTCAGCCTCTCGTTAAATACTCCCATTTTCTGAAAATATTCCTTTTAACTTGAACCCGCAATTATGTTTTGAGGTTAGCTATATTTGCTAAAGAATATAAATTGTTTCTGAATTTATTTCATAATTGTGTAAATTATTATATGAATGCAATCATTAAAAATGTCAAATATTATGAATTATAATAAAATTCTCTAACAAAACGTCTATAATTGTACATTAGTAATTATATTCCTAAATATTAATTTAAAGTCAAATATTTAGTTTCTAACTCGTTCTGTTTTTGGTTATTGATAATGCGTCGCGATTAGATGACTTTTGTTTTGCTGACTGTCATCTATTGCAGTGGGTGGTTTAGTTTGGGAAAGCTAGAATTACTAAAGAGGGAGACTAGTTTATTCATTTTAATTTTTTCAACAATATTTGTATGTTGCTCAAGACTTAAGAACTTTCGCGCAACTTGTTTATTATTTGCGGAGCAATGTTATAGAAGTACTCGATTTTAAAACTTGAAAACATTTGTTAGCACTCTGGCAACCCTGTTAAGTCATCGGTACTTAAAACTTTTTCGAACATTAAAAGTTTCTTATTTCGTACAGAATATAGATTATTAAGAATATATTACGAAATACTTATAGAAAATAAATTATCAATGTTTTTATAAATATGTATTGATTATAAATATATATGTTTTGTTTAAAAACAGAAGCTTTATAGTCTAGAGTTTTATGTCTACACTTCTGACGGTTTTAAATGAGTTGTGAAGTGATGTTGCGTAGGAAAGGCCTTACAATTTTCTTAGAAATTATGCTTGGCATTTTTGGTTTAAATATTTTTATAAAAATTAATTCCTTTAAAATGTTAATGTAATTTATTTTTAGGCCTGGGGTCTAATTTAATGAGCTCTTGATTTTCTTGTACAATTCGCAATCAGTACACCTACAAATACCCAACGGCAAGGCTTTTGAAGAGATATTTTCGTAAAAAATAAATGTAAAATAATACTTGCGGAAAGTTTTCGTGTTTAATGTGTTTAACATCGGACCTAACCATTGTGTCCAAACTGCTGATTCCTTAGTGTCTTAATACAGAAGTATTCCAAAGTGCTATAATTCCACAGGCATATTTTTTTTATAATAAGAAAGCGTTATATTAATAAGGTTAAGTCGGGGCATGAATGAACGCGACTTAAATAACTCGGCATTACATTCCAGCGCTCTCAACATTAAACTGCCATACCATCAGTTACGGAAATGTACGTTTGGTACGATTTATCAAAATTTTTCCGCTGCGCAACTTTTCCGGTGGTTTATTTCAAATTTGGCCACGTAATGCAAATGCTCATGAGCTCGTTAAATTGTCTCCAATAACCGCGTTGTGAGTAAAGGAAATTTGATCTGAAGATCGCTAAGTTTAATTCTCATTTCTGTATTTTTTTAAGGCAATTGACTGTTCTTAAAATGTGTTCTTTATAATATGAAATTAATACATCACTTATTTTATTAAACGATTTAAAATACTTTGTGTTATTCATAGTTAAATTTCCTTTGTACCCAATATGATGTCGCTTGTGTAAATGTACTTGCGAGCCAAGCCAGCACAACGGGATGCTCAAGATCTAATAAGTGGAGAAAAAGGGGCGGATAGGCGAATCATGGTCTTTTTTTTATCTGGAAATTACGTCAGGAGGAAGTAGACACTCGTGCTTATATTTAGCACGTATATTTTTTGGGAACTATTCAAAATTTAAAATTTTGTATAAAATGTCATGATCGAATGTATCGCAAGGTTGTGACGAATCCATCGTTCGTTGATGAAATAACGAATAGTTTAGGTGTCTGAATTTGCTGACAGATGCAGTCAGCTAATTCAGACAATAGTGTATATAGAACCTTTGAAAAGATCCCCACATGTAACGATGAAGTCAGTAGTTCCCTTCGTCGTATTTTACTCTGGAGGGTATAAGCTACTGGAAATTAATATTTGCTACTTAAGATTCTAGACTCTGTTTGACACCGTAACATTAACGTCTTTGATCTGTACATAAGACTGTTCGTTTGGCTCGTCATGCCATAATATACTGGCATATATTGAAGATGTTATTTAACGCACCAGCTACAAACTAAGTGGAACACACATATCCACAAAAATACAACACAGAGAACTTATCACTAAAAGCGTTTCCTTCAGGCAGAGGTAATATTGCTTTGTAACAAAAGAGGAAGCACAAAAGCCAATATGATCTCAAGCTCAGTCCACCCGCTTCTGGTAGATATAACCGTTTGTATGGAAGAGAGGTATTTCAATTTTGACGCAGCTGTGTACTTACTGTGTCATCTAGAACCAGACTTGGTCTAGACTCCGACTTTGCCACAAATCTTAGAGTTGCGACCAATAACTCTCACCTGCGACTTTGTTCTCGTAATATGAATCAAAAGGAAGTATTACAGTGGGACAAAAAGTAACCTATGCCCAAGTGGTTCAATAAATGTCAAGGGCAATACATAAAATAAATTATAGTTGATAAAAAGGGTTAAATTTAACAATTTGTTTAATTATTTAACCCTGCGTTAGCTCCTCATATAGACTAATATATCGTTGTGTTAAAAAATAACACGGGAATGTGGAAGCGGCACTTTAGAAAACAAACTTTATCAAAAATCTTCATCGTAAGCTTAGAAGAAAATAAAAGATTAAACTGGTTATGTCACTAACACTGTGAGTCTGTAAGTGTTTTGCGATGTTTCTTTTTACCGTTCCAGCCAAAATGGTGTCAGTTATTGGTGCTATCATTTTCTAGTCTGGACAGTATTCTTCTGCCGTAGTCTCAGGCTGGCACCGCACCATTACCACGCGTGTAGGCGACGTATATTTCTTTCCACCAAGAAATCCAGTCTCCAAACAAATATTCTCCCCTATATAAAATAAGTGTTATACCTAAGTTTGACATTTGTCTCTGTCTGTCTGTCTGTGGCATCATAGCTTTCGGATGGAACGATTTCGATTTAGATTTTGTGTTTAAATCTGATATAATTAAGATGGTTCTTAGCTACATTACACATAGGTTTACCTAAGGGTTACTCAAATTTTTCAAATTATCAATTTCTTCTTCTTTTCCTAAATCGGTGCAGTGACTTACCTATTTTGGTTGAAACCGACACCAATGCATTAAAATCTACATGTGTCACAAATTTCATTTCAAAATCTCTATATCCCACATAAAAAAGGAAGAATTTATGTGTTCGACTCCTACATTTTTATGTTAATCGATTTCTCATTTCTGAACCGATTTTAAGAATTGTTTTTAAATTTGAAAGAACGTACTTCCAAAGTGGTGCTATTGCAACCAAGTCTGAAAAACGAAAAAATACTCATTTTTTAACTAACTCCAAAAAAGGAGGAGATTCTGTACGTTATTTTTGACTTTTTTTGTAGGTTTGTTACGCGATTACTTCGTCATCAGCCAACTGATTTTGATGGTTCTTTTTTAGAAAGATTGGTCAAGATTTTTTGAGGAAGATGATCCGACTAGTGTCGAGATCCGAATAGAATTTAACTCAAAATAAAACTTAATAATATCTACCAAAAAAATACACCTATGGCCATTCATAAGGTCGTCAAGATAGGTGAAAAATTTAGACGTTATTAAGTGTAACTCAAAAACTACTACCTAGTAGGATGTTGATAACATTTATGTGGGACCAATTCGGAACCGTTTGCTATCTTTCGAAAAAAAGAATTATCAAATCGTGACTACGTCGTCTAATCGTCCTACTGCGCTTAATTATTGTGAAGGTACGTAAATTACTTACTTATTAAAATCGAAGTTGGTTTCTCACAGATTTACTGCACAAACAAACATTATAAAGAAACATTCAAGAAATATTTAATAAGTTGACAAAGTAGCTTATGTTATTCTTAGTTATACACATTGTTCCACAAACCTTAATAGAAATTTATCCTCTCGGTTTCGCTTAAGACAATATCCCTGCGGGTGCCATAACAACCGAAACCAATTGGCCAATGTCTTATTAAGTTTGTGGGGAGATACAAATGCTTTAAGAAAATATGATAATTAAGAGCAGTAAAATTGCAAAAACCGACTCCAACTATTTCATTGAATACCACGTCGCGATTTGATTATTCTTTTTTCTAAAGATAGTTCCTATTCCTATGTAATTTTATTTTATTAAAATATTGCTGGTAGTTTGTGAGTTACACTTAATAATGCATATTTTTTCATTAATCTTGACGACCACGTCAATAAGAAGGTCGTCCATATGAGTCCATTTTTGCACTATTAAATAGAACTCAAAAACCTCCAGTCGGATCATAATCAAACTAATGTGGGAGTACCTCGAAATCATGACCTATCTTTCTAAAAAAGAGACATTGAAATCGGTTGGCCATTGGAAGAGTAATTGCATAACAAACACACGCAACATAAATATTTTTAAAAGTATGTCTTTTAAAAATATTTATGTTGCGTGTGTTTGTACTCCCGATCTGAGAACCTCCTTCTTTTTTGGGTAGGCTAACAATGAAGTTCTATATAGTGCCAACTATTAATAATAGACTTGATTACATCAGTTATGTTATTTTTTTTTATGATATTGGAAGGCAAACAAGCAGACGGATTTCCTGATGTTAAGAAATTCACGCCGCCTAGAGACACCAAAGGTGGTGCGTTGCCAACCTGAGGCCGGGATGTTAGGCCTCGAGCAAAAGCAAGTTTACCGGCTACCTTACCCTCCGAACCGGAACATGTCATGACGTTATGGCGGCAGGAATAGGTAAGGCGGTGGTACCAATCCGGGCGAGTCGCTGCTAAACTCTACCACCTAGTTCATATATCAGTTCTCAAAACTTAAAGGTGTTTCAGTTTCGAAGGTAAAGTAATTTTAAAGCTAAACATCAGAAAGACCTTTCTATACTCTGGTTGGTAACGCATCAGTACCACCTTTGTTAATATTATTTCTTATTATTTGGGAATCCTTTTGCATATTTCCTTACTATATAATAAACAGATAAAAAAATATAAATGTTAACATTATGTAAAACATCAACTGTAAAAACCAGACGATCGACTAGTGTTATAGTTGGTCGTCTGGTTTTTTCTTTTTAATCTGATGAGCTACTGGCTGTTGTCTGGCCTTAGATCTTTCAGGGAGTATTATGGATGGTTACAATATTTAAAGTACCTACTAAATTATAAGACATGCGTTTAAGTGGCTGAAATTCACTAACTTCCAGTAACGTAGATTTCTGTCAGCCTAGTAACATGCTTTTTTGATTATTAATATTTTATTAGATACTTTCCAGACAACGCTAACGTGCAATTACTGTGACCAAGTAAACTCTAGGGTAGCCAACTATTCCTACTAATCAAATGTTTTATTTCGTTTTGTAGGCAATTTGTTTTATTTTAAATGACCAATGTGTGCTTGTTCGCTGACCTTCCACATGAAAAATACCTATTAAAGCCATTTATGGTAACAACGTTGTTTGTTAATTTATCTATCTCTTGCTAAAGAGTATTTATATTTCTTGTTATTTTTAGCAAAAGTATCTTCATACAATATACCTACATTTTCTAGTTATTAGTTTGTTATCCGACCCCGGAGTCCGGAGATCGAACGCGAGACCTCAAGAAGCTCCACACGTTTCTAATTGTGTAGTTAATCGGTGTTTGATGTAACTGTCAAAATATTCGACACATGGATGCAAATACCAAATAATGTTTTCTTTTTTATACTAAATCAAAAACTACGTCTGTAACAAATTAACTTTACACTTTAAGCTGGATTTTATTATTTGATTGTAGGTATGATACAGCGGCTCCACTGTCTATCTGCTTCAAATGTCCGAATGGTTATTGTTGTCTGGTTATCTCAAACAAAAAAATAATTATTCTTTTTATCATATTATAAAGCCATGTACACAAGAAGGTAACAAATACGTCCTCATACGTCAACGGTCGCTATTAAAATGATAAATCCGCGTGGCGAGCGAAAGGATTTTAATGTGCAACAGGAGTACCTGCTATTGTTAGTGATGTGCAGTCATAAATGAAGCAAGAAATGTTGCCAATGAAAGGAACTCATCCATGCTTTGTTACAATTTTGTGTATTTATCAAGTTTACTATGAATATAAGGCTACGCTGTGCTTACACCGTAATATTATATTTTTGGAACTCATTGGTAGGAAATCATTTTACATGTTTTATCTTGGACTAAGTGATCTGTGCAAACACAGTTATTTAACAGATTTCATAATATGTGTGGATTGCATATTTTTAAGTATTTCAAGAAACGGTATTTCATAGCAAACATATAAGTACGAGGCACAAACCAAGTCGGGGCCATTTGCAAGTCAAAAATTAAAGTTCTTTCTTAGGAGAGATGAAGAGACCCTGTTAACAGCCTTGTTAAAATAAATACATAAATATTCCAGTTAAAGTTACACAAATTGAATCTTACCTCAAAGTAAGCAAATTATATGCTTGTGTTATGGGAGTTTGTCAACGAAACATACACATAATAAAAACCAGAATACATTTATTAAACACGCAGACCCGGAAATGCCGACATCTAAATTACACACTTGCATGCCCCCGGTGGAAATCCAACCATAGCCTCGCGGTAGATCAGTATAGTTAGCATACGGGACAGGACGGATTTTATGTAGCTCAAGTATCTTAAGATTGCGCATATGTCTACTCGCGTTAAACTCTTCTTCTGGACAGGCTCTGGAATGCGACGGAGGGAAGTAAACTGGTAGTAGACTAAACAAGAAAAGTCCATTCATTTGTTGCCGTATTTACGAAACCTTTATTTCATCCAGATTTTATTACAGTATTTTATTTATTATCAGCACCTTTCTGATAAAATAGTGTCTGTAAAAATTTACTGGAGTTCTTTCAGCGAAGAATGGTGTTGCCAAGATACCAACATCTAAGTTATCGCTTTTATCTTAAAATAAACGACAGTGATAGATGACGGCCGATCGACGTAATTCATTTATCTCCGATTAAGGGTCGGTGCGATATCCGCCTGATGCTTCAGCTATCACACTCAACAATAAATTGACACCATAAAATATTGCGGTTAATATTTGCTACTTAATGTATTTGAGAATGTCATGTTTCTAATAATAACGGCCTGATTTATTTCGTGTTGGGTAAAAAAGTAAGTATCTTCTCGCCACATCCCTAAAGAAGTAGGCAGATGTACAACCAGGCAACCTACGACTAATCAAAGATACAAGTCCCACAATTTGATTCGTTGCAAATCTATCGCTAAATTACGAAATTCCAGGCAACATTGTTTTTAAAAGTATAGCGAAAAGACATTTTTGTGTTTGCTTAATCAGAGAATTGAACACGGGACCCCAAGTAGTCGACTTCAACACGGGACCACTATACGACAGAAGCAATTGTTTGTAAAATGTATACAATGGAATTTGAAACTTAGTATTACCACCTTATTAACCTGTTCCTGCCGCGAAAACATCAGTATTTGTCTTTGCAGTGGTGCAACTGGTTACCTGTTCCTACAGTTATAACATCTGTACTCACTACTGTAGTGTTACATTTGGGGTTGGGCTAATTGCCTACCGCATAAACTAACTTTTGTAACCTAATACTATAAGACTTAACAGTTTAACAGTCTCTCGTTTTTTTGTGGGATATAGGCCTGCATACCTGGCAGGTATGGGCACAGTTGTCGATAGGTTTGCCACCTATCACACTGTAGTTGTAATAGGTTTAGCCGATAAGTACCTTCGGCTACACCTTAAACTTGTTTATTTTGTAGAAATACAGATATTTATTATGTTACAACAAATTAGCACTTATTCCTATCTTGCTAATTTATTGGCGTACAAAAAAATTCAGTTCTCTTCACAATCTTTAAAATTAATTCAGATTGAAATGTCTACTTAGCATAAGAATTCTGAAGCTGAATTTAAAAGATAATTCTTGTCAGTATTAAAATAAAAATACGTCAAATTACATAACATCCTAAATAAAAGCTACGAGGGTGGATCCAAAAGTTCGTGGCCTAACCTACATGGAGCTGTGACATCTTTTTAAAATCTACCGTCATTTGTTAGTATGTGCCATATTGATTTATTGTGCGCAGTTTCATTCCGATACTGCACAATATAAATTTTCTGTGATTATTTGTTTGAAGCAATCTGACGCAATTTTCAATCATGGAGAAAATTGAACACCGTGCAGTCATTAAGTACCTCAATAAAAAAGGCCTATCACCAAAAGACATCCATCAAGATATGGTGAGCAGTTTGGCAGAGTCTGCTCCATCGTATTCTAGTGTCAAGAAATGGGTAGCTGAGTTTAAGCGCGGTCGTGAGAGCATTAAAGATGATCCTAGGAGTGGAAGGCCTACATCTTCTACCACGAAAGAAAACATCGATAAAATTTGTGATCTAGTACTGGGTGACCGACGTTTGACTATTGGTAAGATAGCTGAGATAACAAACGTTAGTTATGACCGGGTGCAACACATAATAACGGAAGAGTTGGAGTTCCATAAGGTTTCTGCTCGCTGGGTCCCGAGGTTGCTTTCA
>NJDC01001598.1:233675-254457 GCA_002245475.1 Calephelis virginiensis
TTCTACACAGCAGTCCCGGACCAACACGGGGAAAAGGACTTTAACTTATCTGCCTTTTTATAGTTAAGTTTAAGCTAATGTTAATATATTAAATTTGGAGCCTGCTCAAACTTAACCTGTAGTATGTGACCCTAACCCTTTAAAGCCCGATGGAGTTGAAAAAACCGCGAGGTTGGCAACAAATTAATCATTTCAAAAAAACACCTGCTTTTTCAAGGAAGAGTATAGGAGACTTTATATCCCGCTCGCTCAAGAGGTTTCCGTTGGGAAAGAAGTAAAAGACAAAATGTAAATTATTAACACCTAGTCTGATTTGATTTAGATATATTTGATTATTTTTTGTAGTAAGTATGTGCTTTACAGATTGGCCTTTATTATATATTATTAACACATACAAACGTATCTTGTATCTTTACGCTCAGTCCTTCTTCATGCTAGGAAGCGTTCAAGTATTACGTAATGTATTTTTTTCTCGTAAAACGTTACGATGCGTTACAAAGGCAGGAGGAGGTCTTTCTTACAACACGTTACGAAACATTGTTTTTTTTTCAAATAAAAAAATAGTTTACTTATTTTGTAAATATAAATAAACATAAATTTTATTTAGTAGATATTATTACCACAAAGGTTAAAAGTATATTAAAAATAAAAATTATAATATAACTTTTTGCGACTATAAGGTAAAAATGGTCACTTGAGTGTTACGTAACGTTTAGAGAGGAGGAGGGAGGGGGATACAGAAAAATGTTACAGTGCGTTTCAAAGGGTGGAGGGGGGGGTCAAAAACCTTCAAATATTGCGTTATGTAATACTTGAACTCTCCCCTATGCAGAGAGTATGGAGTGCCAAGTGAATCAAGTTTGCCAGGTCAGCTAGTGCATAAATAAGGACTTTCGATAACGCTTTCATTTTGTTAGATGTATAGTGGAATAGCCGAGGGACAATGCAATCTTTATTAAATAAAAATAAAAATGGTAACAATAAAGGCGGCCGGGGATTACACTTGAAACATTGCTCTGTAAAAACAAACACACTGCACGGCAGCCGGCACTAATGTAAAAAGTAATAATAGCTGCACTGCAATTTATAGTATTGTTAGCTGGCAAACTTTTAGCTACCGTACTTATTTAGGTAAAAGGTGTGAAGTAAGACTCCAAGTCACTTTCACGTTTTTTATTAGATCGTAAGAGGTGAATGGTCACTAACAATGTGACTAAAACCAGATGTAGGTATCCCCGAAGGGGCAGGCAAGGCTACAACCCGGCAACCGAAAATTTTATAAAGGTATTTAAGATATATATAAGGATAGGTTTGCCACTTGCATACCTATTGCCAACCGGGCACTTATCCAGGCAACATTGTTTTTAGTAGAAAATTGGAGAAAACACTTTGAGTAGCCCGATTTAGAAATCGCACTAGACGACGGAGGCGAACACCAGGTGGTAGTTTTTTTGCCATGATTTAACCTGATTAGTATCACCGCTTTATAATTCGTACAGACGTAAAATAGTCACTGTTACCTTCCATTCTGGAGGGATTCAGCTCTCATAAACTCTCAAGAAGGGAGACAGATTACCAACATTTCAACAAAAATATCTTATGGCTAACATAAGATTTATTTTGACATTTGAAAAAACTCTGATACTGTGCTACTTCATTGTAGGCTTTAATTATTTATAAATAATGTATCGATCTTCTTTTTTTATACACAAAAATGAATCCCCATTTACATTGCCAATTCTTTTTTATTTATGTTTGTTTAGCTAGTTAGGACAACGTCTAGCGGATCAGCTGATGTGCAATAAAGATTTAAACAAATAAGTATTATAATCAAAACATCATCAAATAAGACTTTTTACTTAATTATGAATTATCATTTACACAAAATTATTATTTAATTAATTGGGCATGAAAACTTCTAATTTTCTACGAAAAATTGTATGTTGTTCAAAGTCATTCGCGTATTCGCTGAAACCCTGCAACGAACATAATTACAGAAAATCCTCATTCCCGACCACGAAATTACAAGCAGCAGACATAAATCCAACCTTTTCAAGTTAATAAAAATGATTTAAGTACGCATTAAAGTAATATTTCTTCAGAGGAATATGAAATTTATAACGGTCATAATTTTTACGGTTGTTCTGTAATTTCAAAAATTACGTAACTTCAATTTTATTAAATTATTTTAACAAATACCACTAGTTATTTGGATGTGCTTATTTTAAGATTTTGTGAATTTAAATAACAATGTACTTATCAACAAACGTTTGAAGTGCAATAAAACTGCAAAACGCCTGCCCTAATTATACTGCCATTAGCATATCATCGAGCTACATTAAAAATATGCATTATCAACATTAGGCACTCACTTGACAAAAATTGGACCACCTCGAAATCATAACCTTCCTTTCAAAAACATTAAGCTACATTTATAAGATTCATTTATATCTTAAGGAATCGTGAAACAAATATACAAAAAACATACAAACGAATTAATAACGAATTTCTCAAGAAGAAGGAGGATTAAGTATAACATCAATTTTGAACTCGGTTACATATTTCATGATACGCCTAAACAAATATTTTGCGGAACACATTGTCTATGAAGATATTAAGAAATCTACGCACGTAATTAATTTTCTCAGGGCGACAAAGTTCCTTCTATTAATTAAACAGAGCGGGCCATCTCAGAAAGTAATATAAGTAAAATTCTTCAAAGTTAATTGACGATCTCTCGCGAGTCGCTCGCGTGACACGAGCTTATTAAATTTGTTCTGAAAGAAGTAAAACAATTGTTGTCGTTCAAAGTTATTGATAAGTGATTGGTTATTGGTCCATTAAAATATATTTTCTTTATAGAACCTTCGCTCACACTTCAGCTACAACTGCGAGATATAATCACAGTCTTTCAGATGAAAGCAGTTTCTAGATTGATATCAACAAGGTCTGCAATTAAAATATCAGTGGTAAAGGAACCAGGTTACGTAACAAAATAATAAAATACTAAGATCTACATAAAATATATAAACAACTATACGTAGACTGCACAATGCTAGATTAGAAATTTAAAAAAAATACGTACGTACATACTACATACGTACGGCGTCGGACTTTACTTCTAGAGTTCCCGGGTTCGATCCCAGGGTCAGTCGATAATAAGATTATAAAATGTGTGTATTTCCAATTTTCTAATAAAAATAAAGTAGACCGGGATAGGATATGTGCCCGGTTGGCGATAGGCTTGCCACCTATCACATTGTAGGACGTAGTGTCTTCGGCTAGTCGTGGGTGCCCTGGAAGTTCGTCTGCCTACCTCTTTGGGGATATGGGCATGAAGATACTTACTTACTTATAACATACCATGTTTACGATAAGGCTTCCCGTCCATGTCTAATAAACGATAACAGATTGTCATAGCAGACAAATAGAAAGAACATGTCCTGCATCTGATTATTTACGACTATCGACTACTGCCTGATGACCGATTATTATCTGTCCTAGGTCAAGTCCAACGTCCGTGAGAACTCTAAATCATAAGTTAATAACAAAAACTATGCTTAACAAACGCTCTTCAAAGCCGATATCCTAAACCTAGTTACTTTTTTAAACTTCCTTTGAAAAGCAGTACATAATTATTGACCGATTTCAAAAATTGGAGGTTATCAATACGAGTAATTCAAATATTCTAGTACCTACATAAAAGTACTTTGATAAATACCAGTACACATTTAATATGGATCCAAGTCTGACAGATACAGTTTATAACACAAATGCTTGCCCCCGTCAGGAATACACCCCAAGCCTCACGGTCGGCTGGTAGAGCTAGGCGTGCATATGGTACAGTGCACGAACGTCAACCAACGAGGTGCTCAAAAACAAAAACAAAATCATTTACGCAATTACCAAGTCCATTTTCAGTATGCTTTTACAAGCCTTTTAAGCCAGCCTGGTAAACCAGCATAACTTATTGTGTAATGTCTGCCAAAGAAAACGAGACCAAACTGTTACCATTAAATGAGTGAAAGAAAGAATAATAGTGGCACATTTAATTCCGATTCCTTTTTTGCGTTTTCAGCGCTCATTAATCTTGGTTTGGTTAACTGTCCCAGAGCGACTTTTGTCCAATTAATTATTCATTTGAGGGAAAATATGCAGCCAATCTGCGATATTTTACATTTTGCAATTTCGCCCATTTCAAGGTAATTTGAATAAATTATAATGTACTCGTATACCTGCGTGTTGCAAATTACAATTAAAATGTACAAAGACAAATGATCCTATTATATTTAATACTCGGACTTTGGTTACATATCACTTTGATCTCGTGATCGAAGTTGTGTTATTGGGTATTACTCATGTTCGATTTTTGTTCGCGCATCGCAGCGCAATAATCCCCATACATAGCTTTCATACATTTTGTATGGAGCAACGCATACGGTGCGGGCTGTATCAGGTCGGTTTTTTCCGTGGCAGATTTCTGCGCGGCATCCCGCTCTCTTTTACCGATGCGGCCTACAGTCACCAAAGATCACGATATTAATAATGTGAATAGAGTGCTAATGACATTATAATGTTAAATTATTGTATTAATACTACAAGGGGCGCCCTTTCCATACTTGACCATTTCAACGTCGAGTTACTACTATATTTTTTACTCTAATCTTTGGTGCTGAGTAACAGAAATCCGCTGACGGGTTGCGGCCAGGCCCGTCTAAGTGTGCTTCGAAATGCGATGCACCCCGACCCCACACGCAAAGCTGTCATACAGGCCGATTTTTGAGTTTATAACAATACTAATAACACTGAAATTAAATACGTGCAAAAATAACTACTAATTTAACTAACTCAACTTAAAAATATTGAAAATCCCTCGTAGACTTGCCGCCAAGAACCAACATATTAGAAAGGTCATTGGAATCGAACGCAGCGCCAATGTATTTGTAATCGTAGTAATGGGTTTTAAATCCAGTCAAGTTGTAAAAACCTCGAGGTTAACAACGTGATAGCCAAAAACAAAATGGCATAGTCAATTCTTTATCGCTCTCAAAAAAAATGTAAAATAACTCCATATTTATCAAAGGATTATAAGGATTACATTAAGGCATAGGATATCATAAATATTTTTTATTAATGCAATATGTCTTAAAGTACATGTCTGAGCGTCGCTGTACTTTATCCGGGTGTTTTACACGTATTGTGCAAGTCTACAGGCTAGCCTACGCTCGGAACCTTCACATGACTCTGTTGTGGTGGAAGGGATAAGCAAGATGGTGGAGGCAGGTTGCTGCACAGGACGCTACCTATTATCTAATCTGAGGGTAGCAATTCAACATTATATATCTTAAGATCACGATATTCATCTGGTAGTTTACCTTCTAATAACATAAAAAAGTTAAATATTACTACATTTTTTAACTTCTATTACTGCAGTAATATGTATATTACTTGCTAACAAAGTGAACAGTATAATCTCTGCTATATTTGGCAGACAGATATTTTGTCCCGCTGGCTTTAGGCTCCGTTGAAGAATTCACTACCTGCTCTTTGTCCAACACCGTTTACGATATTAATAGAATTATTTCTACCTGTATAACGTTAGTGAGCTTATAAGATTGAAAGGATACCGTTAATACCTTGGTTGCATATAAACGAGTGCCAAACGCTTTAGTTAAACCTTACTCTTACTTATACAAATAAAATTAAATTAAAAATTAAAAAAAATAACGACACAAGAACCTAATTTTATTTTTAAAAGTAAAAAAATTGGCTAATCTCCCCACTCTCATCACCCACAACTTTTAAACGGCTCAACCGATTTTCATCAAACATGTCTAAGAACACTCACACATAAGTTACCTTTAATACAAAAAAAAAACTAAATTGAAATTACTGTATTCGTTAGGTAGTTATGATGCCACAGACAGACAGACAAACAGACAGAAACTTGTAACACACCTCTTTTTGCGTCGGGGTTTAAAAACTTCCAAGCCTAAGGTTAACTTTTAACTTCAGTTCACTTTTAAGTTTAGCCGTAACGAGACAACAAAGTTCTAAATGGTGTGTTGCCAACCTTAGGCCAGGATGTTAGACCTCGAGCAAAATTAAGTTTACCGGCTACCTTACTATCCGAACCGGAACACGTCATCGGAAAGCGCTGACATTATGGTAGCAGGAATAGGTAAGGCGGTGGTAACAAACTGGGCGGGTCGCTGCGAGACTCTACCACGTAGTCAGATGTCACGGTGTTAGTGACGGTAAGCATATGTTCGCCTTTTACGAGTTAACTGGCACAGGAAGGCGTACGGTCTATTCTACAAAAGAACCCGAATCACACGGTAAAAAAAAAACTTTCAAACATGTAGTTTGATAAAATATGGTCTGTTTTCTTTGAAAGCATTATTAGAAAAGTATAATATCTGAGATAGAGCCAAATCATTATAAGACTTTCCTACTCCAGATGAAAAACGTGACAGTAATTCTGATTATAACTCAATATTGTTTACATAATATCGTTGAAAACGAAGCTAGAAACATACATAATTTCTTCTTATGAGTATTATTGTTTTCTTAGCCCCCAACGGCAAACGAGGGGTGTTATAAATTTGACGTATCTATATCTGTGACTGTTAGTGTATGGGTTTGTTGGGTGTGTATTTAGTCCATTCAAATTTTCTCTTGGAGTTGACCCTAGGGTATTCCACTTTTGTATTAAAAAAAACCGTAGCCTTGTTTAAAAATCACGATGTCACTATTTTGGATTGAAAAACACTGTGCGCTCCACTAAGAGCAAACACTTTGATACCTATTATTAATTTTGTTCAACGTTCCGACTCGGTAAACACGACCCAGCGTTCGACAAAAGCTACCATAATTAAAAAAGCTGAAAAATATTTTGACGGTGACAAAATAACAAGTCCAGGTTTTAAAGTACGTGACTCTAAAGTAGGCAGAATCACAGGCAGAATGGCTGAAATATTTTCACGTTCACTTCATTTCGTCACCCACCTAACCCTGCCTAGTTAAAAAATACACTAAGTTACCGGGTTAAACATATTACTTCATTTTTATAATAAGTTTCATTGTTAAGTATTGTCTGTCGCACATCTGTGTGGTAAAAACTTTTACACTCTTTTACTTCAATCAGAAGTATCTCGGTTTTAGCGCAATCAAGAGTGAAGGTTCAAGAAGATAGTTACATTTTTAATGGTCATTGAATGTTTTGTAAATGTTGTTTTGTTCAGTTATAGTGAAAAAGAAATAAATATAGTGAAGAAGTTAGTGTATCGGGCTTTTCCCCCTTGCCGGAAATGACACCAACCCTTTACCCAAGACCCTGATAATACTTTCTTTAACGACTTATGGCTTTTATTATATAAGTTGAAGATATGAATTAAAAACAAACAACAAGAAAAATTATATGTTGTTATATGATCACCAAGTCAGGATTTGATTATGAACTCATGGAGAAATCGAGATTTTACTGATATCCCCATCCATATCAAGGTCCGAAATTTATATTAAAACATCGTGAACGGATAAAATGTATACTAAATATGAGATAAGTGGACTAGGTATACGTTCCATAACAACTTCAAAAGTCACAGTAAAATGGGAAACTTCACACACCGTTGGAACTGTAGATTGTTTATTAAAGTCAACACACGGGGAAGGTTTGAGGTTATCAAACAAAGTAGCTCGAGCCTGTTCACTTTCAATGCAGTTTTTGTGGCCTACAATATAATAACAGATGGGCCTCCTGACTATCAACAACAACAGTTGCCGGCAGTCATGTTCAATGTCAAAGCAGAAATGAATTGCGTGACTTTAAAATTTGTCGTGACACATCAAGATGCGCTGTTTTCTTCCACCACAGGAATCATGATATTTGTAACCCCAACGCCGTGAAGGGGTGATAGTGGATGTGAACTTGGCGTGGATTGTTCTGCGACGACCTTGTTAAATGGGTATTTACAAAGGCGTTTGTATCTCAAAATCAAACTTATGGTTTCGTGTTCTAGATTGATCTGACAAGATTCTGACTGTGACCAATAAAAGATGATGGTGGAATTTGTAACACTCGTCCAAGAGCTTGCTGCACGGATCGATGCTACAGCTTACAGTCAAAGATCTCTATAATCTGCATACTTTTTATGAAATAGGTACTGGAAAAAGCAAAATTCAAACCACCAACGTCGTCTTTAATACGTGCCCGTCATGAACAACTTAGCTACGACAGTAGTATTGCTTCGAAGGGTATTGTAGCCACATTGTAGCATATATGTAGGTATAATCATTTGATGCTACCGTACTGGTATGGGTCCTCTGAGTAGAATAGACAATCTGTATCTTTGCAAGGCAACTCGTAAGATGTGAGCACTGATTAAAATATGGATCAGTAGCAACAAGACCACCCATAACAGATTTAGAATAAATCTTTGTTTTGCTAATCCCGACTTAGCAAGTAAAAGGCTTATTTTAAATCTATTGTAATGGATTTCTGCAAAGTAACGCCTGATTTAATAAAAGACCCCTGGTGCTAGAGCGCTGCGCAGCAACTTGCCCGGTAGAGTACTACCGCCTTACCTAATCCTGTCGCCACAATGACTCGGTCATGTTCTGATCCGGAAGGTAGGGTAGTCACTAAACATGCAAAAAAGGCTTAAAATCTCGGCCGTAGGCAAGCGATGGACATGCAATATCCACATGCCACGACTGTCTCTTGCCAGCGGGAGACTCGTTTGCTTGTTCGCTGGCATGTCATATAAAAATAAATAAAATGCTGGCAGCTTTTTTAAGTGATAATACAGCGAACAAGTACACCGCTTTCCTGGTGGTGAGAGATAACCGTGGCCTGTAGAAAACATATATGTTGTAGTCTGTCTGTTGGATGAGGTTTTATGCCAATTGTGCAACGTTTGTGCAATTGTAGAACATGACAGTGGATGACTTGCAGAACGATCCTCTACCACCAGTGGCTTTGTTGGTAATGATCCACTAAACCTTGAACCTATTAAAATGAGCAGGTGGTCTTAAAATTATTTTTAACATAATATACTCATTTTATTTATTTCATATCAAAATACTGTTTTAAATAACTTGCAATAAAATATTATACTTTCAAATAAAGTACAGTGAAATACGTATTAATCATGCTGAGTAGCTATTTTGTTTGAATGTTGGAAATTTTAGTTTTCATCAATTCAAGAATTCAATTTCTAATTAATCTGAAATTTGCACGGTCCTGTGTACTTGCATTTTTATGTTATAACAAGCAGGCGTGTCTTCATATTGACAGAGACAACCGTCACTTGTACCAAAGATGTCATTGGTGCATCACTATCTTACGACCAGGATCTTAATCCACGTGTGGAAGTCTAATAGCTACTCTTTTCAGTGCAGATTATGGCAATGGTAAGTACTGACACTATGGCGACTAGAACTGAAAAAGCGATTGGTTTTGTGAAGCTGCTGCTCAATACCAAACTACACAGTGCAGTTGCACAGTTGGTAAAAGATACCAGCAGATGATGGGTAGATCATATAAACGAATAGAAACATAGAAAAAATATTTAGTTTTAATTATAATCTATATATTAATACATAATGCCAAAACTTTGGACCTCTTAAAGGAGCATAAAATTTGGCACACTTAAGTTTATGAGTAGGAGAAGTGCAGAACGCTAATATTTCTTAATGATAATGTTTATAGAGTATTTTTAATAACAATGTTTTATTCAAAAAATAAAACATTACACGTACTACCATGCATTTGACACACACAAACAAATATATTGATGATAACGATAAAAGATCACAGATGGCGCACTAAAAAGTTAGGAAACAAAGTACTTGGTCTTGAGAAATGAAGATGGCATTCTTATCAACAAGATATTAAAATTTATTATAGTCGAATTTCGTCCAATGGGCGACCACTAGTGAAAATTATTAAGTGAAGTGATGACGAAGTTTGATTGTGGAGAAAAATGTGTGTACCGTCATATCCTTATATATTTGCTTAGTTTGGTATAATTATTTAATGTAATATATTGTACGTAAAATCATTTGTCCTGATCAATAATATCGTTTTATCTAAATCTTATTATTATTAACTACTTGTTGTGTTTACTACTAAATAGGATTGTGGCTCCTATCTATCTGATTGAAAATAAAATTTCTATATTTTGTAAAAAAAATAGGTGAAAATTCAGAAATAAATTCGATTAATTAAAATTTTATCGCACTAATTATACCGCTGGCTAGAATTTAGAGCTTCATTTACATGATACTTCGTCTGCGTATTGTTTTGTAAACGGAGTTAACAGATAAACTTTCAACATTACGTACCATAAAATGCTTTGTTTTAAATTAAGCAGTATAATAAAATAAAATTACAGCCCTATAAAGTTAATTAACTTTATCTGAAGAATCGAGTGATATAGATCCGCATTGTCCTATAAGATTTCGCACCGTTGTCTCTGGCTTTAAATTTGCCAGTGGTTCCCAACTAGTGGTTCGCTTACCTTTGGGGTTGTGGAAAAATTTACTCAAACCTATCTAAACCTAGTTTATCTAAACCTAGGTTTAGATAAACCTAGAAATAGAAATGAAATTGACACGAATTTCAAGTTACAGATTTAGAGATATATCAGCAATTTAAGGGCTAAAAGGTGGCAGATAATAAGGTGACGGCTTACTAATAATGACTGCTCCTGTGCACGTGGCAATACTCTTAAAATTGAACCCTTAAAAAACTTTAAGTGCTACACAGGTAAAGCCAATTGAGAACCACTGTTAAGCTAAGCCATTAGCACAATAAAAGTAAGATCCAATTTTTTTAGTGAGTTCAACATTTCTCTTTTAACATTCAATATGCAGTAACTCTCAATCGTACTAGGTTTCGTAGCTTAAGGAGAACATTATTCGGAAAGGATGATTACTCGAGTCGTAAAATCAGAGAGCATGTTTATCGTGGGGATTTTTCGTGAAATAGTTTTTTGTGCGGTATTTGGAAAATAAACAAGGAGACAGTTTTGCTGGTATTACAAAATACACGTCGCAAATTAAACGTGATGATATTGCTGCCGGTGGCACAGTACATAATATTATGTAGACAGTGTTTTCATGTGACACTAAAATTAAATGGAAAGTTTGTATGTTTGTTTGTCACCTCTTCACACAAAAACTGCTGAACCGATTTTCATGAAATTTGCCACACACATAGAGGGTAACTTGGATTAACATATAGGATAGTTTATGTTAAATAATATCTCAAAATAATGTTCCTGTGGGACCACGTGGGTGACGCCGCGGGCAACAGCTAGTATAACATAAAACAGACCCAAGGTAGGACTAGCACTATAGTGATATATACTTAAACACGGAAATAATACATATAAAATATATAAGTATACAATTAAAATCGAAATAAATAAGTATGAGTATCGGAAATCAAAGAGTTTCGTAACTTTGAGTCTTCAAGAAATGCTTATAAACACGTGACTTTATTTGGGAAGAGAATTGGACTCACAAATATCTAATGGAAGTATGTTCCACAGCCAAATTGCAGTTATAGTAAAAAGTTGAGAGTATGATGTAGTATTATGGACAGGAGTCACTAAAATTGTCTGATTATGTGGTCGATGTGATCGGCCTCATGATGTTAGAAATACAAAACACTCTTTCAAATAGGGAGGAGATGAAGAATTATTAACTATGTTAAAAGTATCCTCACGCCCATATCCCCGAAGAGGTAGGCAGAGGCACAACCAGTATACCCACGACTAGCCGAAGACACTAAGTTCCACAATGTAATAGGTGGCAAGCCTATCGCCAACCGGGCACATATCCAATCCCGAGCAACATTTTTTTTACTAGAAAATTGGAAAAACCCAATTCTCTTTTTGTTGCTCGACCCGGGATTCGAACCCGGGACCTCATGCAGTCAAGTCCAACAACTGAACCGCTAGACCACAGAGGCGATAAAAAAAACAAAAAAGATAATCCGACAACACGACATAGTGAAAATTTAGCCATTTAAATTTAGATCGGTACTGAGAAATATGAGCAAGAAGAGCGAGACGGGACTTAGCATACTTTGGTAGCATATCCAGCTTGGGGTGAGCCCATTGAGCTGTTTTAGTTGCCAGTGTTGGAGCTGATTTTTACTTGGCACGTGTAGTGAAGACCATGCTGCACGACCCAGAGTCATGGAAAGTCATGCTCACTTTACTGCAAAAGCGTATTGTCCCAGAAAGAGAGCGCAGAGCAATATTGTGAGAGATCCAGTCAAGATAGGAGAAGACAGCGAAGACCTCGAAACTAGCTAGCGGGGTTTTGTGGTGCTGAATAAGGCTATGGCCGGCATCCTCTGCCTGTCGTAAGATGTGACTGAAAAAGGAGTTGGGACTGTAAGTCCACTGATCGGGGAATCGGTTGACTTAAAAAGCAGCCCGGGATGTGAGGCAACTTAGCACGGTGCGACCCTATGCTGCTGACGTTGGACGTCTCATACTATCAGGATATCTGACTCCTTGTCCACTCACCTCTCACATAAAAAAAAGTTAGATACAGTGTATTGTCATGATACGTTAACGCAAGAACTGATTTATAATGCAAACTTGGGGCTGAAATATCAAAATGCACAAGTTTACTGCAAGTTTATCCTCAAATGTAAAACTGAACTCGACCATTTCCTGAAAAAATATGTTGAAACAGACAGGGGGTAGATGCCAATACAGAAGAGTCGTCGCAGGGTTCGGGCAATTACGCCTTAATTAATAGCTTCAAAGTAACCTTTAATTAAATAAAATGGTGGTCGATTTTAGATATTTCTTTATGACGAATTACGTATTAATTATACTGTCGTAACTACAATAGTACTCATTACAGTCTGTATCGCTTTATTACAAGGACTATAATGTCAACTTAAGCCTTAGAGTACTTTAGTCTATGTCAGCATTTCCCAAAGTGGGCGATAACGCCCCCTTGTGGGCGCTGGAAGCCTAGAGGGGGGCGGTATAAATCTTGAAAAAAATGTTTTTTTTTAAACTAGGCGCAACAAATATGTTATTGAGGTTATTGACAAGAAAAAAACGAGGGGTGGGGGGGCGCTACAAAACAACTGATTTTCAAAGTGGGCGTTACATGAAATAAGTTTGGGAACCTCTGGTCTATGTTTATTAATATGACGGTAGTGGTTTATAAGTAATGATATTTATCTTGTAAGTGAACAATGATAAACCTTTGGCAATACATAAAAAAATTAGTAAGTACGACATTAACATAGTATCTATTGAGTTTGTAAGAGGCAAGAGTAGTTTTTTTTTCCTCACTTCCCTTATAACCAATTCATGGGGCTCTGTATCGACTTACCTCAAATATCAGAAATTTACCAATCATGCCCGTAAAAAGCCAGTGCTACTACAGTGTTGTTATTAAATTGAATATTTATGAAATTGAAGGACGTGGGACCAGTTCGGAATTGAATTGATATATTTCGAAAAAATAATAATCAAATCATAGGGTAGTACCTAATGACATACCTAATAGTTGGCGTCGGGTTTTGCAGTTTTACTGAGTTTAGTTATAATAATATAAAAATGAATATCTATTTTCACTGGTCATCGCATACCGTGGAAATGGTTGGAACCATTTCGCTAAGTATTCATTGTTGCGTTAATTATTGCCAAGTGAAGTTTCTTGTCTAGCGATGCACCTATGACATCTATGGTGTCTGTAGTCCACAATTATTTCTTACCATCAGAGAGTCTTACTGTGAGTTGACGGACTTTGTTTATAGTTAAGACAGGACATCTGCCGGGTCCCTTCCAAGTGTCGAAGCCTGTCGTGGCGGAGAGGCTGAGTGACCGGGGTCAAGATACGGCCCCGGTGAAACCAATTACCATCCAGGGAGACTGCTCCTCAGTACCCCTCCATGCCTAAGAGGGAACACGAGAAGCAGACATAGTGCGGTGGGCCGCTTGGCCCGCGTGGGGTGGCGGTGGCGATGCCCGTAGAGGAGGGGTTGGGCTTTCTACCTTGCCCACCCAGTCATGATAGGGTTGCGGCAGGTATGGGAATGCCTGTCACTACTGGAACCCCGAAGTAGTACACGCTGTGTCTCCGTGCATCACTTCTGGCCCCTTGTTGAGCGGGGCTGCCTGATGGAGATCGAGAGATCTAGCGCCGTCAGTGTTGTGGATGTGTGCGAAAGCATTCCCTCAGCCTCGGCACCTGGCAAAGTTACCTGGTTTTAGTCACAACGTCTTAAATTAGGTTGTGACTCGGAGTCACAAGAGAGCCGGTCGGAGAGAGAGACGGTAAACAAAATATATTTCTATAGTTGAAATTTGTGCATTTCTTATTTTCATTCAATTCCTTGTTCCTATTGTGCAATTTAATAATATTCATATCAATAAATATTCTACCGAGAAAAAGACGTCACGTAAAATCTTCGCCCGTAAAATCGACTTTACAGGCAACCATTTTTTTATGATATCTGACGCTTCTGATAACCTTCACTTTTTTCATTCTTATCTCATTTGTTTTTTTTTATGTTATAGAAAGGCAAACAAGCAGACGGATATCCTGATGGTAAGAAACTCACGCCGCCTAGAGACACCAAAGGTGGTAATGGTGCGTTGCCAACCTGAGGCCGGGATATTAGGCCTCGAGCAAATGTAAGTTTACCGGCTACCTTACCCTCCGAACCGGAACACGTCATGACGTTATGTCGGCAAGAATAGGTAAGGCGGTGGTACCAATCCGGGCGAGTCGCTGCTAAACTCTACCACCTAGTCAGATGTCACGGTGCTAGTGACGGTGAGCCTATGCTCGCCTTTTACGAGCTGCCTGCCAAGGAAGGTGGATGGTCTATTCTACAAAGGAGCCCGGACCAACACGGGGGAAACAATACGGATAAGAGAAAAAATATGTCTGTAATTTCTACAGCAAGTCGGTCAGGGCCGAGGGGGGCGCGATAACACGCTCTGTGTGGAACCACCTTCATGCTCTTTGGCTGTCTTTAATACCCTCAACGACATAAACATGTCGTGGGCCAATCGTTAAACCAGATACGCTGGCAAACTCTGGTCAGTCATGATCGGACTTCATTTTTTTATAACACACACAGATGAGTGGTAGGGTAAAACCTGGGTTGTTGGCCATCTCCTTTTAGAAAGTATTTTAGTAACCCTAAAAACTCGATTCGCATACCTATAGTCGGGCAAATCATAAAACGTTAAGTATTGAACGGTGTGGCGGATGACACATAGATGGGTAAATCAAGAAATGCCGGCATATCGTGATATGCCCGGGCAGGTCTATATTTTTTTATGATATTGGAAGCCAAACAAGCAGATGGATTTCCTATTGAGGCCAGGATGTTAGGTCTCTAGCAAAAGTAAGTTTGATGACTATCTTATCCTCCGAACCTGAGCACGTCTACGGTAAGCGCTGATATTCTGGCGGCAGGAATTGACAGGGCGGTGGTACCAATCCAGGTGAGTCGCTGCGAAACTCTACAACCTAGTTAGATATCATGGTGCTGGTGACGGTAAGCCTGTGTCTGTCCTAGCAGGAAGGCAGACGGTCTGTTCTGCAAAAGAACCCGAACCAACACGGGGAAAATTGGCATAATTCAACGATTGGACCACAAAACATAAATTTACTATTACGATTTTCTATAGCACGGTGTACCTCATAAAGTAAGAACTACAGGTCGTTTGACACTGATTGACGTCACTAATGATTACTTAAACAGTGTCAACATAAGTTGACAATCAATAAATTCTTTCCTCATCCAAAAAAACTACTGTACTGTATATTGGATTCCCCATATCGATAGAATTTAAAGAACGTACTGATATTGTGCGCCTCTCTATAAAACGAACAATAGAAATAGCTAGTATAGAATTAAAACAAATTATTTATAATTATAAGTGTGACCCCGTCATCTGATTTTGACACATTTGAAAAAGTAATGGACGAAGCTTTATTTAAAGCTTGTAACAACTGTAACAAAAATCTCCTAATTTGTGGAGATATTAAACCATACAGTACAGCTGTTATTAATAAGTTACGTTCAGATCATTTTGGTCAACTTATGACTTTTGGTTTCAATATGTATAAAGAAACTAAAGTCATAAAATGTAAACCAATCACAAAAAATAAACTTGTGCATAATATGCTAGCTACGTTAACTATGTTCTCTTATAACGACACAAATCCTAACAACAAGTTCAACCACTAACTAAAAGTCAATGTGACCTTATATTTAAAAGTAAGCTTGTGACAGTGAATAAGAATCAAAATCTTAGTGACTGGGCTACACCCGGAATTCATATAAGCCGAAAAAGACTGTTTGAACTTTATGAAGAAAGAAAATAGCTTATTTCATAACTAAGTAAAAAAAAAATGCTAACATTTTTAAGCAAGTATGTTTCATTGCTAAATCAATGTTTTTAAAGGTAAAGGTAAAAAACGCGCCGTTCGTGCCATTTACAAACTTGGACTGGGGATATCTTTGAAGGATAAATTTAAAGTAATAAACATATTGATATTGCCTTCACAGTACATTTTTGCAATTTTAATATTTGTAAAAAGAATTTAAATTATTTCTAAAAAATAGTAACGTCCATAGTATAAACACACGTACCAAAGATAAATTGATTCCTTAATATAGTAGACTTTATAAAATTAGCAATTCTTTTAAAGAGCAGTCAATACGCTTTTATAATAAAGTCCCTAACGACACAATCATTACCTTTAAAACAATTTAATTTACACATATTATAAAAAGAAAAGGTTTCTATAGCACAATATCTAGAGGAAAAAACACCTTGTTAGACTAAGCTAAGAAAGACATTTATTTTATTACAATTATTATGATTACTTGTAAGGTATATATTTTTTTCTTATTTTATTGTTGACATTTTTATGATTGGATTTTATTTTAAGTTACTGTATTATTTAATTGATTTAAATATCAAACATGGATTTACATTTAAGTGACACATTGACATTAATTCATTATGTTTTTGACATAAATTAATTAATTTGTAACATTACTTATATTCTCACCCTGTGATTTTAGTTGACATTATTAGTTTATCATGACATCTTACAATTATTTATCAACAATAATACGAATTAATAATCTACTTTCCCTAGTAAATAAAAATATTATTATATCATGATTTTCTTACCTTTGCTAATTATGATTAAAAACATACAATGAATTATCATACATTGGTAAATTACATATTTCTCCCTAATTTTTGGGGAAACAAAATGTTTATAGATGTTGCTTTATGGATTGGGTCCATAAATATAAAGTCGGTAGCTTTATTTTTATGTACCCACTATATGGTTATAATTTTATTATTCGTAATAACTTGGTTACTATGGGTAGTCACTATGTTAATAATAATCTGTTAAAATGATAACTAGTGTTAAGTTTATTTTGTGATGTAGCTAATTATTTGTGTATGGACAACTTTACTTAGGTAAGTAACATTGACATGTTTTAAGAATAAGATGCCTTACCTACAAAATACATATTATTTGAGTTTGAGTTTGGTACAAAAATTTTATGACCCCAATGTTCAAACTGAATTAAATAAATACTTTAAAGGGCAAAAAATATGTGATTCTCATTTTACAGATTAAAAACCTATCTTAATAGGTAAATGCAGTCTTAATGTTCATGAGCGACTTCTACTAAGCAACGCTTGCGTTACAAAGAGAAGAAACAGTCAAAGGGTTTTGATCTTTGGTGCAAATATGTAGACTATGTACATAAAATGTGAAATTACATGAAATACTAAAATAATAACATGATACACGTAGATACATGTCTCAAACCTCAAATATTAAGAATTATACTTTTAAATAATTTCATAAGAAATCCGTAACCGTAGATTTAGAATTTGTCTTTCCAGCTAGTGGGCTACTGATACACAATACACATAGTCATACAACTGTAATATTTGTTGTACTTTATTTAATGCACTTTTATACATAACGAAAAGTAAAAGTGGGAAGTAATAATACAGACTACTTAACTACTAAAAGCTAGTGCTAATAAAGGGGCGAAAATATAACTCAATTTATTTGAGTGATATTAAATAGGGGTTAACATGAAGATGCATAAAGGAGAGTACCGTGTCAAAAGCAATGAAGAGGTCCAAAGAGCTCAGTAATTAGATTAGGCTACGACGGTAACTAGTGCAGGCCTTGTGGAGCGCTTACGTTCTCTCTTTATATCCCTCCTACATAAAATGTTTTTGGTACATTGGCGAACTTATAATTTTAAATAACTTCACAAAGCAGCTCACAATAAAAGCGCGAAGTTAAAAAACTGTTTAAACTAATATCCAAGTTTTGTTTTTTTATGCCAGTTGACTGTGTTGGGTTGGCTCTTCTTTGGAACTAGGATTAGCAGTCCAACGACATGGGATCCCTTTTAACTAGCACACTTAAACATCTCCTGAAAAGTAAATAACAATTTTTTCTTATTAGGTAGAATCGAATGCCTCATAAAATAGAATATCTAAGAAAAATCGCTCAGCTATTTTAAAAACTTCGCGAGATATCTCAACATCAAAATTACTTTTTTAAACTTACCAAAAACTAACTCTACACCTACTGAAAAGTGTTCTTACATGTGACGTCACGTTTAAGGACTTTGACATCACACAGGAATTTTGTTCCATATCTTTATTAAAACGTGCGTTAACAGAAGTAGTTTCATAACAAAAGTTGTTATATAGTGTAGGGATTGCTCTAATCATGTTTTTTAAAACAATTTATTACTTTTAGAATGGGTTCACCCACCCAACTTTAATTTGACCGCCTCACTAGTCACTACCCTGACCAACTGTGAGACTCGTGTTTGATTCCCGACAGGGGCAGGCATTTGTGTGATAAACATTTAGAAGTCTGCATTTTCTCAATGTTCCCAATTTTCTCATATATAAAAATGAATCCCCATTGCAATTGGTCATAAATCATTAAGAAATGTTTAAAGATGACTTATTTTTCTAATTCGTTTTTAGTTGTTAGATATTGTCAGGAGAAGTTTAATATGAAAAAAATATATGTGATAGAACAACATCTGTTGGCTCAGCTATTCGTTTAATAAAAGTTAAAGTTATTTTATTTTTAATTTAATTTACACTGCCAAACTAAGCTCCCATGAATCTTAAAACTGCTATGAATTTAATAATTTGCCGAGAAATATTAGAATCTAGTTTCTAATTGCGACCGTCAAATTAGAAGTAAACTTAAATTACAGCAAATCAGAAATTAAATTTTAAACGTAGGTAATTTGTAAATGTTATATCTTAAAGTTTTCTACGCAATTTGATAACTTTTTTTGTATTTGTATATCTATATAAATGTATATTTAAATTTATAGATATCCTGTCTATAATTCGTAGAATTCGTGATTGATGCAAAAATGTTCGTCTACTGTCGTGTTAAATAAGGTTATTCCTTCTGTTTACAATTATGTTCCATAATTTAAATATTTTGTAAAAGTACTTTTGTGCCATTGGTCAAGTGAGACAGTACAAATTTTGAAAATTGCAGTTATTTTCATTTCATTGTGTCGATGCTGGCAAATCGAGTTATCAAATCTCTAAACTTCCCAGATCTACAGTCCAATCTATCTTTCAGGACTATAAAAAGAATGGAACGACTTCTTGTTTAAAGGAAACTGGTCGACCGCGTATCACGAGTGAAGCAGAAAACGGAGTCGTCAAGAAAATCATTTAAAATAATCGTCATGCTCGAGATAGAAAACTCACAGTACAATGGAAGAACATGATTTACAAAACGTCTCAGTTTATACGTGCAAAAGAGTCCTAAAAAGAATGGGTTACGGATTTGACACCGCTACGGGGAAACGTCTGTTGACTGCTGTACAAAAGAAAAAGTGGTTGAAATTTACTCGTGATAATTTTAATTGGAGTTCCGATAAGTGACGTAGTATCATTTGGAGTGATGAATCGGAGAGGAAAAAAGTGATTCGGAACAAAAAATGAGGCATTTCATACTGATTGCCTCAAACGAAAAGTGAAGTTTCGGGCATTTCTTATGATATGGGGCTGCATGTCTGCACAAGGTGTTGTTAGTATGCAGTTTTTGGATGGTTCCATCAATGCTGCGAGGTATTAAAACCTTTTGGGAGGTAGTTTACTGCCCTCTATATCGTCACTAAGCATCAAGATTCAGTCATTTCTCAACAGGATCTTGGTGGAATCCATTAAGATCGAAGAGCGACTTAAAGACTCTCTTGGCTGTCTGGGTGTCAATTAAGTCTGAAGAGTGTGCAGCGTTGGTTGCAACCATGCCTTTTCGCATTAAAGCTATCATTGAAATCAAAGGCGACACAAATAAGTGGTAGACGAACTATTTTGCGTCAGTGGTGGATGAATACTTTTGTTTGTTTTTTAAAATATTTTTTTATCTTATGTAAAGTCATGAAAGAATTTCAGTTATGTTTAAATAAACATTAAAATGTTCCTCAAATTGTAGTGTACTTTTTATTATTTCATATGTGTTCATAATTATTTTACTAATATTTACTAACTTTTTTGCATCGGGGCGAGTATTAAATACGGCATTTCAATTAAAATGTTTTTGTTGAGTAGCCACTGGTACTAAATAGTAGAGGACGTTGAAAGGCATAAGGTTATCCTTAATATAGACAAAATACATGAACGTTTATAAATAAAACTACCCGACCCAGTGAATTTCGTATCGCTGGACATTAACA
>NJDC01001598.1:255110-265570 GCA_002245475.1 Calephelis virginiensis
CGGCTTGAGACGAAAGGTTACAGGTTCAAGTCCTGTCTGGGGCGAAATTTTTTCTTTCTTTAAAATTTATAGAAATTTAACCCAAGCACAGGGCAAGTGCTAAAATAAAATTACGTTACAGAGATATCAATTATCTATTTTATTATGAATGTGAAAGTAAGTCCTTCTATTACGACTGATGTTACTTAAAAAAGTTACTTTACTTATTTAAATAGAGTAGGTCTCCGTGCTATAGGGGTACGGTGTTCGACTCGACTCTTTGAAGTCTAGGAGTTGAACCTCGGGTCGAGCTGCATGAATATGTGATTTTTCAATTTCTTATGAAAACAACCCTGAGCGTATTGGATAAGTATACGGTTGGCGTTAGGTTTCCTACCTATCACAAAGTGGGAAAAGGCGTCATCGACTAGTCGTTGGTACCCTGGTTGTACCTCTGCCTTCCTTTTCGGAGATAGGGGTGCGAAGATACTTTAAATAAGTATGCATTTACTGCAGACAGTCACAAACGAAGTTGCGAATAGTTAATAAAAGTTGATAAACTTCTAAGAACGAACATATTTAGTTATTATTTTTCCTACATGTTAAAAAAAACATGTTATTTTCTTTATATAATTCGTAGACTAGTATTTGACATGTCTAGACAGACCGACTGCAGGGTGCGAAAGAGAGTATTTTCTTTGTCAGTCTATATATGTATATTTATTCCTATACGGCATTGTAGAAACTATTAAGTTATGTATTCTTAGTTATTCTGGCTTTACGAGGGTAATAGTAGTAGTGATTTTTTTTATATGATATTGGAAGGCAAACAAGCAAACAAGCAGACGAATATCCTGATAGAAATTAACGCTGCCTAGAGACACCAAAGGTGGTAATGGTGCGTTTCCAACCTGAGGCCGGGATGTTAGGCCTCGAGCAAAAGCAAGTTTACCGGCTACCTTAGCCTCCGAACCGGAACACGTTATGACGTTATGGCGACAGGAATAGGTAAGGCGGTGGTACCAATCCGGGCGAGTCGCTGCTAAACTCTACCACCTAGTCAGATGTCATAGTGTTAGTGACGGTGAGCCTATGCTCGCCTTTTACGAGCTGCCTGGCAAGGAAGTCAGATGGTCTATTCTACAAAGGAGCCCGGATCATCACGGGGAAAATTTTGTAGTGATAGTCTGTTTTTTAATTCTAGGCAAGAGTTATACAGGAAATTTGGAATGGAGAATTGGATGGAGTTTATAGAATTACATGCCACCTATAACACCAAAGATGGCAATGATGTGTTGTCAACCTGTTCTTAACCTAAGAACAGGTTGACAACACATCATCCTCATCAAACCTCTCTAGTAAGTTTGCTGGTTACCCTACCCTCCAAACGGAACACGACATCAACGAACACTGAAATTTGATTTGAAGGAACAGGTAATTCGGTGGTGCCAGAATAGTTCATACTGAATACCCGGTGAGTCAATAAAGTATGTAATCTATCACTTCTCACGTTCACAAGAGCTGACATCTACAAATATACCTACATAACATATACACCTTTTCTCTAAAGCAGTAGAGAGTTAAGTCCAAACTTGAAAATTGAGATGGGTGACTAGGAGTCCAGTTAACTTTGTAAACCACTGATCCAGGATTGGTTTTACGGAGTTATTAAACCTTTACAATAATAAAATATATAGCGTAGTGACAAGAAAGCGAAATTCGGCTGCACAAAGAAACTAAAAAGAAAAATGGGATCGCAAAAAATAGTTTATTACTTTATTAAAAGTACCATGTGCTAACTGAATCACTGAATAACTATTAACGTCAATGAAATAGTTTTGTAACGTATAAAACTTAACTTAAAGCTTCTTTATTTACACGATAACTAAAACCGATCGACTTAAAACCGATAAAACGTAGTTAAACTATTACAATGCTGAAATGTAGTTGTCCAGTATCTATTTGTTTTTTTATACTGCCAGGTTTCATACGAAACTATAAAAAATATACAATTTGAAATTAATTTTATATAATTATACTAGGAAGACCTAAATGAATATAATATACAAAAGAGAATAAGAAACCAACTTAGCCAAATCATTTATAGATAGTTGTTATGTTCTGATGTGAGATATGACATCAATCTCCCCATGTTGGGCAGGTCCCCTGTGTAGGAAAGACTACCTGCCTCTTTGCCTGGCAGCTCGTAAGAAGCAAACATAGGTTTAAATTTATCATTGTCGACTAGATCATTTGCGTAGAGTGTGCAGAAAGTAGCCCGAGTAGGGATTCATCGCCTTAGGTAGGTACTTACTCTTGTCAACTTAATGACAGTGTTATATTCAGGTCGGTAAGGTGGACTAGCTGGTAGATTTGCACAATAGACTTTACATTCCGGCCAGTTAATCACGCACAATGTCTATAAGTCACGGCTGCCTCTTACCATCAGGAGAACCGTCTGCTTGTTTACTGTATTAAAAAAATATAAGTGCAAATCATAAGAATCTCCCATAACATCGACACAGTTCGCGCCACAACAATTCCTACTGCCACAATATCAGTGTTCGTCATTGTAGTGTTCAGGTCGAAGGAAAGGAGAGGGAAATATAGGGTAGCTGGTAAACTTCCTTACACAAGGCTTAACTTCCTGGGTTCAGATTGGAAATGCTCCATTACCACCTCTGGAGATAGAGTATTTTTACTATTACGAAATCCGTTTTTTCGTCTTGCATTATATTATGAAGTCACAATTTCTTCAAATATAATATAATATAGATAAAAAATAATTTAATATATGACTTTTATTAAATATGTTTCATATGTAATTACAATCATTATAATATTTTTAAAAGAAGTTAATAGGTAATCCAAATCAAACAAAGAAAGCAAATTTTAAACAATTTTTTTTCCACATTAAGACTTAGGATTAGGAAATAAATATTTTTTCTCAATTATACTATTATTATAATATTATTGTTATCAGATTTTTTTTTCCTACTCTAAAAAAATCGTCTTAAAACGTAAAGCTAATTTGAAAACCTCTCAATTGGACGGTTTAAAGATACGGTATGTTTTTTTTATATATTTCATTTCATTGACAGAGGAATTAATACTCATTTCTTACGAGCTGCTTGTTTGCCTTTATATGTTTGATTTTAAGTTCTCACTATCTTATTTGAAAAGTAAAAGAGGGGGGGAGAGTTTTACCTCTATAACTTACTCTATTTACCTTTTGAGCAATTGAGTTTAAGAAAAAACAGTTAAAAGGACCACGACGTCATTTTTGAAGACATATCCATACATTTCCCACATAAAAAGGTTTGATAAAAAAAATGTTTTGTTTCCACACAAAACTGTATGCTTTATAACATAAAAACGTGCATTAATCTAGTATAAAACAGTAGATGATTCCGTACGAATATATCGAAGCGCGAGTGATTTTGTTTATAATATTGTAGGGATTTTTATTTATTTAACGCACGTTAGTATAAGAAACTGATTTATAAGGTCCGATTGTCCGTAAGTCCGAACCACTGGTGATATCTGCTTAGGCCTGACAATATTATCCATTTCCCTTGGTCATTGTATGTCACCTAAACGGATGGACAAATTTTATTAATTATTTTTTATTGCGTTAGACGTTGACTGTGTGTGTGTAGGTTCATATGAAAAGAAAAAGCAAAATTTATACCTGGTTAGAATAGGACTACGTCTGTTGGTTTAGCCGATAAATTATTAGAATAGGATATTATGAATTAAATAATAAATAGAATAATTTAAGTGCAGTACAACTGCAAAAAACCGACTCCAATTGTGTATTATACGTAAGTAGGTACCTATTTCTTTACCACGTTGCGATTTATTTCATTTTATTTCAAAATAGTTTTACATAAATTTTATTAATCCCTAAATACATAGATATACTAGCTGACCCGGCACGCGGTGTTCTGCTAATTTTTTAATGTGATTTTAGTGATAAAATTGGGGTGAGTCACCCTTATCATTTAGGGGTATGAAAAATAGATATTAACTGATTCTCAGACCTACTCAATATGCATTTAAAATTTGGTGAAAATCGGAAAAGCCGATTCGGAGCAGTGCGGTACCTAACTAACATTGTGTCACGAGAATTTTATATATAAGATTTACCTAGTAGTTTTGAGTTATACATAGGATTATGATAAAATTAATATGGGACCACCTCTGAATTATACCTACCTTTTCAAAAGAAATGTCAAAATCGGTTCGTTATTGCCAAGTAATCGCGTAACAAATATACCTACAGTCGAATCGATACCACCTCTTTTCAGAGTCGGTTAAAATGTAAGTACATAAAATGAACTTTTTAAAATGTAGGTAGCTACGCCAGAACCAACTTCTAAGCCGGGAACGTATGCTTTATTACTCTAACTACATTTTTTTTAATGCCAAAAGGCAGCGAATGGTCACGCGACCTCCCTGATAGCAAAATAAGAAGAATCCATAGGAAAAAGAAGTAATCGTGACCATTCGTCTATAGGAATAGGTAAGGGGAAGGTCTCTCACCCGGGAAGGTGCTGTACAGCACTATATTACTAGTGGTCTTGTTGGTAAATGATAATGACATATTTAACCTTTGGTAGCCTCTTACGAGCTTCTTGGTGGACAAGTAATTAGTCTACATATAAATCCGGGACGAACACCAATACCTCCACTTTTAATACAGGAAAGGTCTTAATGCCTATCGAGCCGTTTTCGACTTTTAAGCTTACTAAGACATTTTAAGATTCATTCTTATAGATGGATCAATGTGCATTTTCCTTACAGAATTCAAAACGTTTCACAACTATTTAATGGAATAAAATTATTACAAAAATTTAAGATCAGAAACATCCCAGCCTGAATAGATGCAAAACTGCACCCTAATGCCAATTTCAAAGTAAAGACGTGTTTGCACTCACAAATAAAAGAAGAAAGTGACTAAAAATGGATATTATGGGAACAGTCTCCAAAGCATACACTTAATATATAGAGATATTTTGGAAACTGTCCCCAAAACATGCGCTTTACATATGGATACTTTGAGACCAGTCCTCAAAGTATACAAATATCCCCGAAACATGCGTTTGCTTGAAAAAGTGCAACACATAATATCAAATTGAAATTCGAAATTTCTTCTTGCAAATATTGCGGTAGAGATACTTATTGCAGATTACTTATACATGCAACAAACAGTTTTGTTGAATTTAAAGTAAATTACTTAAAATGCCTCTGTGGACTAGCGGTTCACGTATTGACTTGAGTTCATAAGGTCTCGGGTTCGATTCCCGGGCCGGGCAACAAGAAGAAAATGTGGTTATTCCAATTTTTTAATAAAAAAAATGTGGCTCAGTATTGAACAATAGATATATCCAATCCCGAGCAACATTTTTTTGCTGGCGATAGGCTTGTCATGTTGTGGGACTTAGTGTCTTGGGCTAGTTGTGGTTACCCTAGTTGCACTGCCTAGTTCGGTATGGGCGTGAAGATACTTTATACTTTACTTAAAATTATTTTTAGTAGATTAAGATTTTTTTTTTATATTATAGGAAGGCAAACAAGCTGACGGATTTCCTGATGGTAAGGAATTCACGCCGCCAAGAGACACCAAAGATGGCAATGGTGCGTTGCCAACCTGAGGTCAGGATGTTAGGCCTCGAGCAAAAGTAAGTTTACCGGCTACCTTACCCTCCGAACCGGAAAACGTCATGACGTTACGGTGGCAGGAATATAGGTAAGGCAGTGGTACCAATCCGGGCGAGTCGATGCGAAACTCTACCACCTAGTCAGATGTCACGGTGTTAGTGATGATAAGCTTATGCTCGCCTTTTACGAGCTGCCTGGCAAGAAAGGCAGATGGTCTATTCCGCAAAGGAGCGCGGACCAAAACGGGGAAGATGTGTTAATACTAAGAAAAAATAAATATAGTGAAAGTATACAAATGTTTTATATTTTTTATTTAACCATATTCAAAATTAACAATTATTGGGGTATACAACTTCAATAAAACATGTCTACTCTAATCTTATTTCAAAAGAAAAGCCTATAAAGAAACATAAAAAAACATATTTCACATTTCACAAAATATATAAAGTTACAATACCATCTTGTAAAGGTAATATGTAAATAGATGTCACAAGACATCAAATTACGTGTCTATCAAGTTCTCTCGGAGGCACAGACCAACGTCACATATTTTTTTATGTATTCATTCAGTCTAGGCCTATTTTTACGACGAGCAATTTCTTTGCAATAAATATGAAAATAAATTTGCTATACAGTTTTATTAACGTATAGACTTCTGACTAACAACAATAAAAGATTGTGAATGTCATAACCATAACAATAGATATATTTTTTTTTATTTTTTTTATTGTTTCAAGAGAGATTATATCATGATTAATTCAAAATTTTAAATCATTATTTAATAAAAATGTTGTATGGGATATGAGGGGCTTTGAGGCGGTGCGCCTATACCATGACGACCTTGCAGATCCCTATTGTCAGCGTGATAAATACATTATAAATAATGAAGATAGAGTTCCAGAAGTTTTGATTTTTTTAACGAAAATTTCCTCTGACAGGGTCTTTTTTTTAATTTCTTAATATAATTAGTTTTTGAGTTATTAACGAAAACTTAATACCTTATTTTTTATCTAATTTTGTTAATAACAATTGCAATTTTTATGTGCTAATTAACTTTTAAAAAACATTTTTCTTGACGAAATTCCGAATCGAATAAACGCATTTTTAGGAGCTTTAGGTGTAGTTAATACGGTTTTGAATTACGGTCTATGTCAGCGTCAATTTTATGTTTTGTATTAACATTTTTAAATGTGTTCTAATAACCATTATTTTTGAATGCTGTATTTTAGAATTTTTTTTTAATGATTATATGTAGGTAAAGTCTTGGGTAGCTTTGTACGATTAACGTAGTTCTCTTACTAGTATACGAGTATGGTATGATTTTACAAAATGTGGAGACCAGATACAATGTCGGAAGTTTTCAACATAATTGGAAGTAAATATATTCCTTAAACGAAATTAATTAAAACTACTGCGTGTGACAAGTGATAGTTTGACATCTGGCAGCCTGAGCGTGACATTAAAAAATAATTGAAATGGAGACTATATGAAAAAGGTATAAATCACAAGTTTTACCAACTCAAACAGTTCTTATAAAGCATTCTTAAATTATACTATTGTAGTATAAAATATTATTTACACATAAACAGACACACAAAAATAATAGGTACAGTAATACTATTTTAATTATGCGCTTTGGCTGTATTCGTCAAGCTTCGGAAATCCAAATACATTTTAAAGATATCTATATGGAGTTGTTATTACACATGATTAATCATTTCGCTTAAATTTAAATTAGGTCAGCCAATTTAAAAATAAAAGTAAAAATAGTAAATATTGTAAAGCCGAAGAGCATAATTTAAATAATAGTACAGAATAATAATTTTGAATTCGAACTAATCATAGGTGTGCGGAACTTCAGTGTGTGCTTTATCTTCTTACATGTGTTTGTATGTTTTTTTAGTAACTAAACATATCTTTTACTCTCATTTTTTTTTAAAAAATTGCACGCTATGGACTCTTATTCGGGTAATATATATTGTCACATCGGTACCTGACACTCTCTCTCTTTTATTCTAAGGCAATTTGTACCTGATAAGGATTTCTCGCTCCTACGTTTTGTTGATCTTGTATTCCTGTATGGGTATATTATTATACTCTTTGATTTCGTACATTCCAAAACTATGGTCAAGACGTTACTTCACGCGAAAATGAGCTTAAACAAAATATCATTATCTCTTTTGGCGTACACAATATCGACATTTGTTAAAAAAAACATAAAGAAATGTTGCTTAGTCAAATGTCGATCGCAACGATATCAATATATTTTAATTTGTTATAGAACATTGTTGCACATCTTTATATATTCCTATTTCTATGTGATCTAAGTGTTTCATTTTAACATTGTATTACTGACGTTTACTGAATCATCAAAGATTAACACTTAAATAATATTTACTTTTGTTAAAAATAAAGCTCAACACTCGTCCAGATTTGTGCAAAATAACTGTATTCTGAAAGTTAGAACGGAAACAACGGACACAGTGGAAGGAAGTTGTATATATCTCACATTTCAATGCATTTTGTTACAGTTTAAGCTATCTGTATTTCACATGTCATGCCAAGAGGACTAATACTATGATATCATACTAGTCTACGCCCGTGGCTTCACTTAGGCGATAATTTGCAATAATGCTTGAAGGTAAACGAGCCAATAAGGCTAAGAACTCAAGTAGCGGTTTCCACCCGCACCTGCCGCGGTCGTGGAACAGCACTAATTTTATTTCAAAACTTACGGGACCGGTAATTTGTGCGGTCTTACAGCCGCGCAGTATTTTTTGAACCTTATTTTGGGACTGCCCAATTTTATTGAATTTTCGAATAGAGAAATATATTACTAACGCAAGATACGATCCCACGAGCCTAGCTATCATAGTTTTTGATTAAATGCAATCTGAGTAAAAGTACCGGTTTTTACAATTTGACAGTTCCGCGATATAGAGAGGGCGCTGTATGGAGTTGAGTATACAAAATGTGAGGACCGCATTCTATAAATTATTTTGAACTGAGAAAAGCTTACCGAATATGATTCTGATGTTGCCGGGAGTTTTGTTGGTTTACTTTTTTTCTCCACCCTTTCAGATATACAGTAAATGGACTGAACAAGTGCTCTGAAACTATTTCAATTATTGTTTTAAGTAGGGAAAAGAACATTTTAACATAAATCATACAAAATAAAATACAAATAATTAATGTTTTTATTTTGGCAGTTATTATTAATACATTTCAACAACGAAATACAATTTATTTCCCAAATATATTTGCAGGGTTGAATCAACAATTCTTTTTTTTACGATATTGGAAAGGCAAACAAGCAGACGGATTTCCTGATGTTACGAAATTCACGTCGCGTAGAGACTCCTAGTCAGATGTCACGGTGTTAGTGGCGGTAAGCCTATGCTCGCCTTTTACGAGCTGCCTGGCAGGAAGGCAGATCTATTCTGCAAAAGACAACACGCAACACGGATTAGCAGATTTGGCGTCAATCGCAATCGAGATACAGATAGACGGACACTTAAAAATTTAAAAAGCTAGAAGTGTGTTTTATTGCCCGTTCCTAGTTGACTGCAACTTTGTTTTTTAATATCTGCAACGTACAGAATTCACTCTTCTGTGTATTTATCATAGGGATAAATGCACAATATTTTCCGATTTGAATATAGCCAGATAAACCTGTAAAATAGACAACTTGTTCCTAACTTTATATAGTCCGTCAATAGGACACAGTGTATAAAGAATAACTTATACACGTACAAACAAATACGCTCAAGTGATCCTCTGATCTTCAAGGAAAGGGAAATCGTTTTATCTCGGAAGTGATGCTTAAAGTTCACCGTCCACTAGCTGCATCATTAATCTTGAGTTACATCCAGTGCTCGAGGAGTATCATTTTGATCCAAATTGTCATTAATATTCACGATTTCTCTCCACAACGTTTAATTAAAATATTTAATATACTATCGGGCCGGTCCCATTTTTGTTTGGGTGAGGTTTTTTCTAGCAATAAATGTATATGCCTATATTCATTAGGAATAACGTAGGATTCTAATAGCAAAAGTGTTTTTCCAATCAGTTCAGTTCAAAGCAAACAAAAGCACAATCAAGCCTATCCAAAAAAATGTATCTCCACGTATACTCTACAGCACTCAAAGAGGGTGGCAGGTGTACAACCATGGCACCCACGACTAGCCGAAGATAACAATTCCCATAAAGTGATAGCTATCGCCATCCACTCACTTAATTAATATCGGACTACTTGTTTTATATTAAAAAGTTATAGACATTTTTTTCTAGCCCTACCCCGGAATCGAATTCGGGACCTCTTAAAGTCAAAAACAAAGAGACGACATAATATTAGTGGTTTAACAATAAATAGGATAATACCATGGCTATATAAAAGGCTATTGGAAAAGCAGTTTTACTCTATTTATGAATTTATAGTTCTCAAAATTGACAGTCTATCTTATACATCTTTGTTCCTAAAAGGGCTTAAAAATGTTTTCAATTTATCGTTTGGTAAATAATTAGATAAATGAATTACGAATTGAATATAAGATCTGTATATAAATAAAGAAAATTAAATTAAAAAAGTATATCTAAGTATGGATTAATCAAAGGTGTTTTGTTAAATGTAGTAGTGTAGTAGGTGATTGTGGTGTATTGAATTATATGAATATGTGCACACCGACTACGTCCCGGCTACAGAGCTATGTACATGTATCGTCGATACTTATGAGACCTTTCATGTTTTAAAGCAAAGTATATAAACGTATTTTATTGACTGATTACTTTCTTATAAACATAATAGTGTTATTTAT
>NJDC01001598.1:271529-287116 GCA_002245475.1 Calephelis virginiensis
TAGCTATCGCCATCCACTCACTTAATTAATATCGGACTTCTTGCTTTATATTAAAAAGTTAAAGACATTTTTTTCTAGCCCTACCCCGGAATCGAATTCGGGACCTCTTAAAGTCAAAAACAAAGAGACGACATAATATTAGTAGTTTAACAATAAATAGGATAATAACATGGCTATATAAAAGGCTATTGGAAAAGCAGTTTTACTCTATTTATGAATTTATAGTTCTCAAAATTGACAGTCTATCTTATACATCTTTGTTCCTAAAAGGGCTTAAAAATGTTTTCAATTTATCGTTTGGTAAATAATTAGATACATGAATTACGAATTGAATATAAGATCTGTATATAAATAAAGAAAATAAAATTAAAAAAATAAATCTAAGAATGGATTAATCAAAGGTGTTTTGTTAAATGTAGTAGTGTAGTAGGTGATTGTGGTGTATTGAATTATATGAATGTGTGCACACCGACTACGTCCCGGCTACAGAGCTATGTACATGTATCGTCGATACTTATGAGACCTTTCATGTTTTAAAGCAAAGTATATAACGTATTTTATTGACTGATTACATTCTTATAAACAGAATAGTGTTATTTATATATATTATATACAATAGGTTTACAGATTATACATTTTTTTTATGTTTTAGGAAGGCAAACAAGCAGACGGATTTCCTGATGGTAAGAAAATCACGCCGCCTAGAGACACCAAAGGCGGTAATGGTGCGTTGCCAACCTGAGGCCGGGATGTTAGGCCTCGAGCAAAAGTAAGTTTACCGGCTACCTTACCCTCCGAACCGGAACAGGTTATAGCGGCAGGAATAGGTAAGGCAGTGGTACCAATTTACGTTTCACAGTTTATATGTATTTCTTGTTTTTTTATGTCTTGGTTATGGCTAAATGATATATTAAGTATATAATGTGAAAATGAGTAAAAAAGTAACGTTTTAAGGAAAAAGTAGGCCGTATGACCTGAAAATAGGCAAAGTTTTGTCTTGAATTAAAACATTGATTTTGGTTAGTTTTATTTGCCCTAGAGATATGAAACTTAGGAATGATGTAAGGGCCAAAGTTCTCAATGTAATGTGCACGCGACCGCACTCGCAGCGTGTATAATTGCGAATTGACCCCCGCACGCGTTTACTTTAAACTGGTGAAGCGGGGGAAGAGGTAGTATAAATTAAGGTGCCGCGAAAATGCGCCGTCCCTCTCTCCGATACTTGGTCACTCTCCGAGCACACTCGACATAGCGCTGGTACGGAACCTAGCCCTACAGATACGTTCAGTAACAGTACTACACGAGCTCGATTGCGACAATAGACGTGTAGTTTACAAACTAGGGCCAGATAACCGCCATCTCTCCATCTCCCATCCAAAATGAAAAAGATCATCGACTGGAAAAAACTAGACGAAAACTTCCAGTCGATAAACCCAGAAAGTCTCGACCAAATACCTGACCATATATCCACGGTCGAGACAGCTAATATAGCCATAAAAATGCTAAACTCTCTTATACATGATGTGGTGGATAGCTCGTCAAGGGAGATCCTGGATACCTACCAAGGTAGATGGGAGCTCCCAGACGAGCTAAGAAACCTGCTACGTAGGAAAAACGCCGCCATGAGGCGTTATAGGACATACAGGACAGACGAAAACCGCCGATCGTATTGGCACTCTCGCATTTCACGACTCCGAAGAGGCCGAATGTATGGCTGACAGCATTCAGGCCCGGGCTACATTGGGCTAACCAACCCACAGACACAGACCATGCCCAACAGGTAGATAGGGAAATCTTGCGTAGGGCCTCGCTGCCACAGAGGGTGAACCTATCCAACCGACAGACACCGAAGAAGTTAGTGACCTAATAAAAGGTCTCCATAACAAAACAGCCCCGGGACCAGATAAAATAATTAATAAAGTTATCAAATATCTCCCCGCCCCCCCTCATATGCCTGCTGGTAAGCATCTTCAATTCTTTACTAGCCGGTTGCGCCTTTCCAGACGAATGGAAAGAAGCCACCGTCATAGGCATTCACAAGCCAGGCAAAACTCGCAACTTACCCTCTTGTTACAGACCCATTAGCCTAATTAACACATTAGGCAAAATATACGAGAGAAATATTCGATCACGTCTTACACGAAAAGGGCCTGATACCGAACGAACAATTCGGTTTCAGAGCCGCCCACTCGTGTACCCATCAAGTGCACCGCCTAACGGAGCACATCCTGTCTGGCTTGAATTCTACCTGTGGCCTTAAAGAAAACACAGGTGCCATATTCCTAGACGTCGCCAAGGCATTTGACAAAGTCTGGCACAACGGCTTATTATACAAGCTATATCAAATAGGTGTGCCGGATAGGCTAGTGCACATCAAACAAGCCTACTTGTCAAACCGCTGGTTTCAGTTCCGAGTCAAAGGAACTCTCTTCACATCCCGCTCCTTATATGCAGGAGTCCCTAGGAGATCAGTGCTCTCTCCTATCCTGTTTTCGTTATACTCTAGCGACGTCCCACGCGTTCCTAACGTAGAGTTAGCCTTTTTCGCGGATGATACCGCTCTATACTCCACACATGTTTCCAAACTTATAATTTCAAAGAGACTGCAAATAGCAGCCGACTCTCTAGCTACCTGGTTCTAAAAGTGGCGTGAAGAAGTCAATCCGGAAAAAAGAAAGACAGTACTTTTCTGTAGGAAAATGATTCCAGAAGTTTCCACCAAATTAGGCAAATATCTATGTTCGGTAGCGTTATCCCGTGGGAAAGCGAAGTCAAGTACCTCGGGGTAATGCTGGATAAAGATATGAAATTTAAATCACACATCAAACGTGTGAAAAATGAGGCCAAATATGTTATGTACCGTTTACACAATATTCTGAACAAAAACAGTAAATTGTCACTTAAAAATAAGTTGACTCTTTATAAAACTTGCATACGACCCATACTGTCTTATGCAAGCGTAGCATTCGCCCACCTACCTAGGACAACCCTTTACCCTCGTTGTTCAGAATAAATTCTTACGACTAGCCACCGGCAACCTTGCATGCGCGCAAGACGTAGACTGACACAGAGACTTGGAATTGCCTAGCCTAGCGAAGCACTTTCAAGAACTCTCACTTTCGTATTTTTCCAAGTTAGAAAACCACCCGAACCCTCTGATGGCAGCAGCCAATAATTATGTCCCCGAGACGGACCCACCTCCGGTTCGCCGCTGGCCTCGTCTCGTGATTTTAGATCCAGATGACCGAATCACCGAGGCAAACGCCTCATACAACAGTACACAAACACATACAAACTCGCGACACCGCCGCCACCGAGGGCGGCGAAGACCCTTGTTTCGCCCTGGGCGGAACACAGCCACGATTTCCTCTTCCGAAACAAACCAAAATCTTACCCTAAGCGTAGGTACGGTCTCACAGGAGACACCCTTAGGGAGGGGGGTTCCAGGCCCCACCCAAAAATTCAATCTCTGGCTGAGCACTCTGCTCATCCACTAGCCCGGTGACGTTGTAAAAGTCTATAGACGTACACAACATTAGTCATTTCGAAAAAAAAAAAATACGCCGTCCCTATCATCGCAGTAAACAAATAGGCTACCTTCTCCGAAACGCGGCCACTCGCCTGGGCGACTGGTTCAGGTAGTGACGTATAGAAGTGAACCCCGCTAAAAGTGCAGCGGTGTACTTTAATCGCGGCGTCAAACCCAGCCAACGGATGAGATCCAGTCGTAACCTGGGTACCATCAAAATGTTCAGCAGTGCGATCCCTTGGGAAAATTCAACAAAATACCTAGGGGTCATTCGAGACACATATATGTCATTCGAACCGCATATTTCGCCTGTCACAAATAAGGCTAAGTTCGTTCTTAGCCGTCTCTATTATCTAATTAATAAAAACAGTAAAATGTCACTTCGTAACAAAGTGACACTTTACAAAACATGTATAAGACCTATATTAGCTTACGGTAGTGTAGCAATCGGGCATACCTTCCCGTCCCATCTTAAAAAGTTACAAGTAGTTCAGAACAGGGTCATGCGTACTGCCACCGGTAGTCCGTGGAACGTTCGTAACGAGGACCTTCATCGCGACCTCGATTTACCCACGATAGCACAGCATTTCAAAGAACTATCGGAACGTTACTTTGAAATTACAGCTGCCCACCCGAACCCGGTGTTAGCACCCGCGTGACTACACACCGGCTGCGAACGTGCCCATCAAACATAGAAGACCCTGCCATGTGTTATCGGATCCTCCGGACCCAATAACCGCGGCAAAAGCTATACTCCCTCCCAACTCGAACACAAATCACAAAACATCACTCTACACCGTTGGCGCCGGTCTCAGCGACGAATACCTCTCTTGCGCCTGGCGCCTAACGCCGAGCGATGAGCCACTACTCCTCCATCAAGTCCACCACAGATCGCAGCACCAACTCGAGGTACGGTCTCCCGGGAGACAGCCCTTATTGCTGGCGTTGTAGGAAACAGTCCAATCCACTTAAATAATTATATCTCGGGCTGAGCACTCTGCTCGGCCCTAAATAGCCTGGTGAAGTTGTAAAAACCTCGCGGTTAGCAACATATTAGCCATTCAAAAAAATGCGCCGTAATTTGGCAACGGATTGAAATAGGATGCACAGTCTAGTGTAAATGTATGTACCTAGATCTAGGCTAGGACCTAGAATAAGTAAGTGTTGTATTTATGTAGGTTTACTTGGAAATTTTGAATAAAATATGGTTCCGAGAGAGAGGCAAGGAGACTTCTGGAATTTTGCTCGCCAAAGTATAAAGACAGTGCCCGAATTTCAGGCTAGCATCGCGGTCGGACATAATAATAACTGGGAATACAAGAAGAAAGTATGAAGAACAACTACAGAAGAACCTCTTCAGCCTCACTCTTACCATTGTGATCATGTTACAGCGTGTTTTATTCCTGAAATCTCTCGGCACGGTATATTTCCGTCGATCCTCGGTAACCCATCCGCCTCAGAATAATTGTAATTAAATTAGTTGATTAATAAATTTTCATTTACTATAACATACTGCATGATAACGTACATATGTTAATGATTATAATTTATATCATCAACTTCAACATAATGTAATTTGCTAATGTTTTGAAACTTGAATATTTTATGTAATGTAATTAATCAAATTATCTAAACTCATATTATAAAGAGAAAAGATTTGATTTTTTGTTTGTTTGTTTGCAACGAATAGGCTCCGAAACTACTAGACCGATTTCAAAATTCTTTCACCTTTAGAATGTTACATTATCACTGAGTGACATAGGCTTTCTTTCATCAAAATCGGTGCAGTAGAAGCCAAGTTACGCAGCCAAATCAATTGATGTTCGTTAGTGTCGCTAAAACTCGAAAATGGCTTGACCGATTTGGCAAATTTTCCAGGGAAGGTCTATACGGTAAGAGAAAAAGAAAAACTGCTAGGAAACTACAAAAATCAACATACAAAGTTTTCCCATACAACAGAAAGGCTGGAACGAAGGTGGAAGAAGGGACAGCTAGTATACCTATAAAATAAAATGATTATTTGTTTGAAATATGAACGCAGTTGTTTTTGCATCTACCTGACCTAAAAAAATATAAAATATTGTTCATAAGCTCAAATAAAATAATGTGTGACAGAGAAAAAAAAATATTTAGTCGTTTATAAGTGCGTTCTAAGATTCAGTTACATAGATACAAATGCCAAGAAAGCAAATACCAATGAAGTTGATTAAATCTCTAATTACACTCTAGATTTTAGAAAAAAAAAATAAGCCTCTTGAATGAGTTCTCGTCTTCCAAAAAGGTATGGAAAGCCCGACGTTATGGCGGCTGAAATTATAGTGGTGTTTTTTTGCATTTGTGAGCATAATTTCCTGCATAATAAATTTAAATCTATTAAGAAAGTCAGCCTTAATAGAACATTACTATTAATTTAACAAGAGAAGCTTCCAGAGCCCTAAATGTTTGAATCTATTTTATATGGATCACCATATTAACATATCGCACCAGCTTCAGCGGAAGAATATTAGATTCGGCGTCGCTTTGAATATTTAAATGTACTTTCCTTCACTTACTCGCATTATCTTTGAGGAAGCTCATTTCGATGAATAATTAATTATCGAGAGAACATTTTTGAGTTATATATATGTGACCCGGCAGACGTTTTTCTACTATTTTCAATGTAATTTTAGTAAAAAAATGGGATGAGTCACCCTATTCACTTAGGAATATGGAAAATAAATAGTAGCCGATAACATGCAAATATGAAAAATATAAATTTTACATGATGGTCAGTTGTCTTAACGAAATTCAATCTATATATAAAGGATATATAAAGGAAAGATTTGATTTTTTGTTTGTTTGAAATGAATAGGCTTCGAAACTACTGGATCAATTTCAAAAATTCTTTCTCCTTTAGAATACTACATTATCCCTGAGTGACATAGGCTTTGTTTCATCAAAATCGGTGCAGTAGAAGCCAAGTTACGCAGGCGAAGCTGCGTGAAACTGCTAGTATTAAATATTCACAAGACAACGTCTAGGTCTTTCGGGTTAGCTAGTCTATGCAATATATATAATAAATAAAAATTGCGAATCCCGTCTCCCCCTTCCATCAATACCCCCAATGTGCTTAACACTTAAAACTTTTTCCCCGTGATGGTCCGAGTCCGCTGAGCAGAATAGACCACCTGCCTCTCTGCTAGGCAGCTTGTAAGAGAAGAGCACTAGGTAAAAAATACAAGTGATTACCAATAAGACCACTGGGGGGGTGAATACTGTGTAGCAACTTGCCCGAGTTGGGATCCACCGCTTTGCCAACACCTGCCACCATAGTGACACTGTCATGTGTAGGGAAGTGTAGTCGGAAGTCTTGCAAAATAGGTCTACCATTGAGGCCCCAGGACAGCGACGCATTTATGGTGTCTATAGGCTACGGTTGTCTCTTACAGGCGAGCCGTGTGCTTGTCCGCTGACCCTTATATAAAAACTCGTCAAGATAAAAATCGTTTAAAATAGAGAAAAAATGTATCTACTTTAGGTACTAACTGACGACGAACTGACGATTGGCGAAAATTTGTTTTCATAAGCAGCGTGGGCGCCTGCAATTATAATGATAATGTATTTTCAAAAAAAATCGGATTTACCAAAATTTATTATATACTAGCCAACACGGCGATCTTCGTGTCGCTAGAAATTAAACAGCTTACAGTTTGTATGGACCAAACCATTATTTTCCCTGCATTTTTTTTCGGTTTTTCTATTCGTAAGGACCTTCTTCTTTCAATGACGAACAGAACAAAAAATAAATATCAAAATTGGTCCAACCGTTCAGGCGTAAATACCCACATTTTTTTCTGTAAACATATCTTCAATAGAAACTAATCTAATTAATTATTTCCAGAGAAGGGTACTTCAACTAGTGTGCTTGTTATGAAAGTTTGCGATTTTTTTCGATAAAGTCAAATTACGATTTAAAAAATCATGTTTTGATTATCGCCTCTGTGGTCTAGCGGTTCAGTTGTTGGACTCGACGGCATGAGGTCCCGGGTTCGAATCCCGGGTCGGGCAACTAAAAGAAAATTGGGTTTTTCCAATTTTCTAATAAAAAAAATGTTGCTCGGAATAGGACATGTGCCCGGTTGGCGATAGGCTTGCCACCTATAACATTGTAGGACTTAGTATCTTCGGCTAGTCGTGGGTGCCCTGGTTGTGCCTCTGCCTACCTCTTCGGGGATATTGGCGTGAATATACTTTTTTTATGTTTTGATTTCCAAAATACTTCAAAGAATACCATGAATACCAAAGAATACAAACATACTATTAACACACATAAAAAGTTCTTGTTAGTTATGTGTTCTCAAAGTTATAGTTTTAAATAGGTATTCGTGAGGACGATATGTATTTAATGATATGAATATGCTGAATATTCGGGACGTATGTATATTCCGTAAATACATTATTTTCATTTCATAACAAGCTCGTGGTCACGCTTGACACTCGCAATGCAAACTTTTTGACTTAATTACCTATGTAGATTAATAGTATCTAATTCTTTATTAAACAACCCACACAGAAAATATCATTCACAATAACGGAAAGTAATACAAATAATAAGGTACACCAAATAAAAAAAAACTGAAAAAACTAGCCATTCATTGGAAAAGGGGATCTGATATTTGAAGAATTTTTGTGTCGGAATCTCTTATTGGTTATTGGTAACTTTAATAACGTACACGATGTCCGTCCGGCATCTCGGAGACCATAATGAAATCTCACCCGAGGCTAGTCGCGGCTATGGACTACAGCTGATTAGGGTTCCCACCTTTCTGAACTTCTACATTTAGCTGATTAATATTTTTGGTACAGGAACCGGCATATCTGCTTCTTTATTAGTCTTCATTTAATCGCCTCATAGGTCGAGTAGTTAGCGTCTATACCTAAGTAGTTTGTGTGAAGAAGTAGTAGTAGTCTTTACTTATATTTATCTTAATTCAGTATTATAAACTCTTTGAATTTTTGTTATTGTTCGTAAAACTAACAATTGGTATTCTCTGCCTAAGAAGATATTTTGTAAACAACACTACACTTGAGAAACTATTTGAGAAAGAGTAAGTAGACTAAGTATCGTCTTCTTCATTTTCTGTCAGTTGGTATTAGGTTTATTGTATAAATATGTAACCTATAAAAATCGTATAATTTAATCATGAAATGTATAATCCGACCTCCCACAAGAAAAGTTTTTTTTCCTTGAACTTAAAAGTACTAAAGCTGTTTAAAGTATTAAAGTTAAAGAATATTTCTTTCATATACAAAAAAAAAACAAAAAAAGTATTTTAAAACATTTAAATAAAGAACATGTTGTAGCACAAATCCAGACTGTTTTAACATGGATTTGTTTTATTTAATATACGGATTTACTACTTTGGTACTCCTCCCAAACATATGCAATATATGAGTAGGTACCTACTGCTTGTTTTATCTCCATTATTACGTAATCCAAAAAGTGGCAACCCTACGACTTTTATTTATTTGCCCTTATCTATGCGACATCACACAACTTTAATGAGAACATTCCTCTCAATAATTTTCAGTTGTTAGCGACAAAAAGTTTTTGCTAAAGTTTGTAATATTGTTTTCGCAAACTGATTTTTTACGTAATAGGTTTTCTTTTGCAATCTACTTTCTTTCAGTTTTGTATTACTCTTTTAAAATTGTTGTATAAAAGTTATACTTTATTATTCGTTTTACGTAACAAGTGGTTTTATCTTAAACTTGTGCAAACGGTTCAGGTTATTACATGTCTAGAATACAGGCCTTATATCTACAAGGCTAAGACTAAGATAGATTTACACAGTAGGCCTAGCACACCGGCCACAGGATAGCGACTTAACTTTAACGTCTATGGTATCTATAGGCCACTGTTGCCTCTTACCATCAGGAGATCTGTGTGCGTGTACGCTCATATATAATATTAGGTTAGGATTAGGGTTAGTTATAAATACAGTTTAATGGTACTTATCAAAGGTTTACAATTATATGCTACTTGTATCTAAGTACCACCGCCTTACCTGTATTATACATAGTAGCCTTGTAATATACATAGTAGAGATGGTCTGATTTAAGTGGTATTTAGCCGATATAATAACTTACTTACTTAATGCTTAAGCAAAAAATTTTTAGACTCCCTAATTCAACACCGAAAACAACCTTTGCCCAACGATTTAGTGACTTCCTTATTCCACACATTTACAACAAGCTAATCAGATTATTTAACTTTAAAAATTATACTGTCAGACAAACAAAATGTTATCATCAAAATAAACCACACAATGTCGTTTACAGACTCTGATAACCTAATTAAAAACAATAAATAAAGTATGTCCGTACGCAATATCTTAATAAGTAATTATGAAACAAGCAAAAAAGTCAACTGTATTAAGATCGACTAGCCGTAAGCTTATTAATTATGTTAAATGTAAGTTTGTGGGGGACCACAGGACAGGATCAGCCTAGTGTGGGGACCGAAAAATTGTACTAGTTTGTAACTTGGTTTTTGTAAATTAAATATTTTATTATATTTTACTTACGCCAGATATTTATATGCATAATTTTAATGTGAATGTGTCGTTTCTCGCTTTAGTTTAACTTCCTAAAACATAAGAAACTTTATCAAATACGCCTTCGTTACGTGATAAAACAACGAAAAACTGTACAACTCTCCTAATGGTAGATTAGAGACACTCGTCGACGTAAACACCATTGATGTTATAGATGCGTTCGTTGTCAAGCAGCCTCGATGTTGTGCCTAGTGTGCAAGTCTATATGGCTGCCCTCTAACGGCTATAGTGTATATAGGCCACTTCTATCTCTTTCCAGCAAAAACCCCATGTGCTTGTTCGCTATCTTTTCCCATGAAAAATGTTCTAAGGAAAGCTTCTATGATGCCCTTTGACACTGGAGGAGTCGGGATAGTTTTTATTAGTGTCAATGAAGTTATGAGAGATTACGTCCGAATGATGTTCAATTCTGGAGAAAGGCCAAAGCGCCTCGAGGCTACAACGTGCCGTTGCCAAAACCTAACTGATTGATGGCCGTAGGAATTTGCAACTGGATTTTGTAACATAAACCTCAGTCTGATGTTACGTCACAAATTTATACCTAGGTACGTAACATAAATATGTCTTCTACAACAATATCTATTCTATACTAGAAAAAAAGAAAACAATATTAAGTAATCTCTAGTAGAAGTTGCCATGAGTTAATCCTAATCCTTTGTTTAATTGTCTCTATGGTCTAGCAGTGCTGTTTTGGATTTGACTTCGTAAGGTATCGGGTTTGGTTCACGGCTTCCGGTAACAACAAGAATATGTGTTTTTTTTTTCAATTTTATAGTAAAACAGCGTTGCCCTGGGTTGGATATATGCCCGGTTTGCGGCAAACTTGCCACCTATCACATTTGGAGCTTAGTGTCTTCGGCTAGTCGTAGGTGCCCTGGTTTTACCTCTGACGTCCTCTTTGCGGATGCAAGATACTTTTTAAAATTGTCTTTTATATGATAGGACAGTGAACAAGCGCAAGGCTCTCATGAAAGTAAGTGATAGCCGTGGCTTATAGACACCATTGATGCAGTAGGTTGAAGCGGTGCGCTTTCGTTTGCCAAGGTGTTGGGGGTCAATTTTGCAAATGTTACCTCCCTCCAGACTGAGACATGGTCAGTGTAGGCTTGTTAGTGATGACCCATTTGACTGTTTGCTTTTTACTAACTGCTTTTACAGATAGCCATTTCTACTCTAGATACCTGGAACTACACGCATAAAGCATGTTAGAAGTATTTCTGCATATTGATATTGTTGATACGCTTCACGTAAATGTTTATAATTTTCTTCCTTGATTTGAGAGTTTAGATTAGGTATTTTAACGAGACTTTTTTTAATTTTTTACTAAATACGTGCTCCATTTATATTTTGCCCTTCATATCCTAAACACTAGTATGTATAGTTTATACAGCAGTTGACTGGTTAAGCATAATTTCAGCTTGTAGTTCTTTTTTATTCAGGTATCAATTTAAACTTTAAAGACAGGTAACAATTTCAAACCACTTTCAGTTGACTGATCAGCTTTGAACTGATTCAAACATATTGTTGATGTTTAACCCTTAATTCCGATCATAATTTAAAATGTAATAAATGATTAAATGTAATTATAACAGAAAAACCCAAATACATGTGATCAACGAGACAACTAGTGTGTTATTATGATCTGACATAATATTATACATTTTTATTAGGCGTTTCTAAAAAGGAAGAGGATATGAATTCGTCTGTACCTTTTGCTCTTTTTAGGAGTCTTATACCGAAATCATAAGAGCTGTTGAAACTTTGTAAAAAGATGTATTCTGTGAATCGCATTAAGATTTTCACACAAAAATAGAAAAAATTACGATAAATTTTTGGGGTCCCCCATAATTAGAACTATTTTTTTTTATCAAATTCACAAATGTAGGGTATCTATGGATAGGTCTTCCATCATAATATTGAGGTTTCTATAATCAAAAAAAAAAGAAAAAAAGTATCTTCACGCCCATATCCCCGAAGAGGTAGGCAGAGGCACAACCAGGGCACCCACGACTAGCCGAAGATACTAAGTCCCACAATGTGATAGGTGGCAAGCCCATCGCCAACCAGGCACATATCCTATCCCGAGCAACATTTTTTTATTAGAAAATTGGAAAAGCCAATTTTCGTTTTGTTGCCCGACCTGGGATTCGAAATACATACATAAATTTTGTATCTCATAGCAGAGACTGTTTCACTGCAGATTGTGTAATAACTTATCGGAACTGGATCCACCGCCATGCCTATTTCGCTGCAATAACAGTTTTTTGCACTGTCTCGTTTCAATCCTGAGGGTATGACAATCAGTAAATTTGCACATTCTAAGCCTTACACCCCGGCCAGAGGACAGTGTCACTAGCGACACACCTATAATATCTACTCGTATAATGCGTTCAGGCCGCGGTTGTACTGTCAGAAAAGATTTTAAAGATTAATAGTACCTAATATAATATAATAATAGTACCTATAGCAGAGACTAATATTAGTAAATTGCCCGTGTAATAGCAATATTTCCACAATCCTTGTTATATATTTTTGGAACGAATTCCTTATCGCGCGGTTCGCTGGCTAAGGGGGCTAGGTGAGCTTCATGAAAAGTCCTCACGACAGTTTTTGCTATAATGCGTAACGCTCGAAGGGTGGCAGGCAGAGTACAGGATTCTATTTACTTATTCGTTCTCTCTCTCTCGACAGTTACAAGCCACGCGAGGCGCGCGTTTGCTGTGTATGCGTACATTGTTTTGTCGTTTTAATTTATCTATATTATAACTAAAAATAAAATGTGTCATCAACTCTTCCCAGAAATAACAAAAATTGTCATGAAATTCTACTTATTTTGGCTAGCGATTTTAATATCAACTTATCTAAGGAAAACTCAAAGCCATTGTCAGAATTTCTTTTAGATTAATTTGATTTAAGAATTAACAATGATCCACCAATGTCTACAATAAAGTACAATACTAACATCGATGCAGTCTTTTCAAGAAACTTACATAAGATTGAATCTCAAGCATATGTTATTTTAGTTACCATAAACCAATTGTTACTAAGATTTAATTTACTGTTTAAATTTATAGCTAAGTTGATATTTATATAATAATTAAAACTAAAAATTATGAATACAAACTTTTACAAAATGTTTGTATTCATAACTTTAAAAACCATTGATTACAATTGTATTAACATTCCTTAGCTATTAATTTATTGTCCACTTCATTTATAATTTAACAACTAAATTTTGTTGATTTATTTAATTATACCTCCTATAATACTTATTTTGAAACAAAAGGAACTTCGTTCCAATCGGGTGTCCCACATGTGACACCTAAGACAGGCTTTTTTTGTTTCTTGGAAATGATACAATAATCTTCAAGAAAAAGAATTTAAAATTTACAACAATAAATGTATGACATTGAGAAAACTAAAAAGCAAACTCGATGTCTAAGTATATCTGTACAAAATATAAAACTAGCTCCGTAAATCTGGAGCTCACATTTATGCAAACCAGCGAAAACAGCCTGATCCGAGCAATCACTTTCTTTAACTAGTCTGAATAGGAGCACTTGGAAAAGCTTAGAAAATGTTAGTTACAGCGTCTTATATTAAACTAACAGAACGTCTACGTCCCGAATACACTTTACGTGATTCGACTTGAAAAAATACCTACCCTCGTCTCCCGGTTATTCAAATTCAAAATACACTTAATCCTACTGAATTGCAAATGTTCCATTCTTTTACTTATTCTTCACTAGCCATTTGAGATGAATTTACACGCATGGATCTGAGACAGAGAAGGTCAAAATGATTTTTCAAGAAATTCAGCTCTGAGTTCAAGAGCTTGCTAATGAAAATATTTTTTTATGTCCGAACAACATAAAACTTGCATTTAAGTTACTTGGCTTTTCTACAGGATCCTTTTAGATGTGGAAATAAGAACCTATGTCACTCTTAAACTTGTTAATCATCTCCACAGACAAAATTATACCTTAATATCGCTCCGTTGCAACTTGAAACATTTGTTCATTGTTTGATAAGCAAAACATATGAACAAATACACTCTTGCATTTGTATTGCAGTTGTGTGAGTGTGGATTTAGACCCAACCTCAATGAATCACAAATCCTTCCTATTTAATTACCCTATTATGACGATTTCTTTTTTTAATTGTAATTTGTATGCCTAATCCATTTTTGAAGTGGGTTTCCAAAACTGATCCTTGAAGCGGTTTGAATATCGTTTCAAAATATTAATTGAATTTGTACAGATTTTTTTTAAATTTAAGTTTGTGTAAATTACATATGCCCATTTTAATCACAAATTACACTTGTGCACTAACAAGTTCACATCTCTCTTTATATATACTTAATACAAATTTAATTAATTTCTGAATGTATAAAGATCGCAACAATCGCTTACATTTTGGGTCGTATTGTTAAAAACAGCATAATTCTACAGTAAACTTTCACAAGCGCTATTCTACGTCCATCCGAAAACGTGCCCCGCATTAACTATCGCAATAATGTTGGACCTTTAAGAAAAACTTCGCCTGGCTATTAAAATAACGTCAACAGAGACGTTTTTTTAAAAGCTCACAAAAACTTGAGAAATCCAAAGCAATGAAAATTAAGGCGCATTTTCAATGGAATTATAATATTTTATAACCTGTGAAAATATTGCAACTTGTCTTGATACGTTAAAATTGAAACCTATTTGGTGGACAGAAGGTCGAGAATATGTGAAAAGATAATAATAACAGGAACAAGAAAATGGAGCAGCTGTACATCTGCAAACTTATCTAATTACTGCAAACAGAAGGCTCTCGGCTAGCGGTGCTCCTTAAGATCAAGTTCCGGTAACGTAATCTAGCCCACCCTATATTTTATATCTTGCTCTTCGCTTGGTGTCTTTCCTAATGATAGATCGTTTAAAGCATAAATTAGTAAAAATCATAAATCTTCGTCCTGTTGAACGATTTAATATACAAGCAACAAACTTTATACATATTTAAGAGGTAATTTTAAGTGCAAGATACACAAATAAGCAAAAAATGTTTTATCCTTTGACGTACAAATTTGGTTTATCAAAGCGCATACTATGTACGTTTCAATTATTTACATAAAATATTTGATAACTGCTGCCTGCATACAATAAATGAAAAAAATATATCTCAAACCCAATAATATTTATTAAGTGGGTCTCAGCCTCTCTGAATGTTCGTAAATCTATCTCCAGAAGAATATAAAGAATAACAATTAAACTAATATGCCAGAAGCGTGCACGTCGCGATCCCTGCCAGTCCATTGGACTGCAATTCTGGCCCGTAAAAGTACCGCAGAGCGGGTTAGGGCGTTCCCTGGAGGCGACGCGTACCGATCCGCCCTCGTCGGTACGAAAAGAGGCAGATGCGGCGATGGGGGCCGCCACCCATCACGCCAGGCCCGTACAGGCGAATCGAGGAGTGGAAAT
>NJDC01001598.1:292089-311354 GCA_002245475.1 Calephelis virginiensis
CTTCAAAACTAATATGATCATTTATTTCCGTGTATTGTAAAGTTAAATATTTAAACGTAATAGAAAATTATTACAACGGAGACTACGTACAAAAAACATTTAATTATATAATACTAGAATCTCTTAAAATAAAAGGTTGCTTAAACCCACTGCCAAAAACTATTATGGATAATAGAAAATGAAATAAAAATTTAAAAAATCCCCGACACAAGAACTTAATTTCCTTGCCTTAATCAAAAAATCTTTCTGCTTGTTTGCATTACAATATCATGAAAAAACCTCACTGTTGGTCGGTGAAGTTAGGCGTTGACCCTCGAACTTCGAGAAGTTCGAGGACTAAGGACCAAGAACCAGGAGAACAGAACAGGAGGTCGAGGGCCAAGAAGGCCATCTTAATGATAATTAATTAATAATAGATTGACTAATTTGAGGAAACTTTTCTTTAATTTCTTTTTATTCTTTGTGTCTAAGAAAGAATTAAACAAATACCTAAATATATATTCACATAAATCACAAATTTTATCGTCTAATATTTTTTTTAAATCAAGCATAATTCAGGAATAATAAAAATATATATTTTTTGTGTTCGTGTGACCAGCTGACGTGTAGGTATACCTACTATATAATTACCTTACTTTAATTTCTTCAAGATAAGTGGATAATATACTCGTAGCTATGGTTTGATAATTAATTTTTAATGTGGAGAACTTAAAATTAAAATCACACTTAAAAAATATGCTTTTTTCATAATATTTTTTTTAACACATTATGTTATCAAGATCTATTCCACTTTAATGTTCCGTATTTAGTTGTTAGTTGCCAACAGTAGCGTCAGTGTACCATACTATGAAAAATATGAAATAGGTGTATTGCGTAAAAGTATTTTTAAAAAATATGTATATAATGGAGTTTCTCCGAGGGTTGATATTGAAAAAAGTTGTAAATTTTGTAAAAGGAAAACAGTTTATACTACATGTTTTCAAGGTCCCTTATGTACGATAACAATCGCTAAAGTATTGTATGAGCTCCAAAAATGTTGGACAGTTTTCATCTTGGTCTTAAATAGCAGAATGAGTATTAGAACATTTGAAAAATTAAGATAGAAAAAACCACTTAGAACAGGGTGGGCGGTACAAAGTTCGCCGGAACACCTAGTTAACTCCTATACCTATTAATTTTCTTGGCAGATTTGTATTATGTAACAGGATATAACATGAATTTTTAGGAGAGATAAAATCATTTACATAATATGCATTTTTCTTAACCTCTCGCATTGTATTTTGTTTCAAGTACTGGTCCGGGTCTGAATCAGAATCAGAATAATCTTTATTCACTTGAACCATACAAGTGGTATTTGTGCGCGTGGACATTTTTATAAACTACCACCGGATCGGAATCGCGGCCTCACACTGAGAAGATCCGGCGAAAGAAACTCAGCGGGCTTTTCTTTTTTCAATAATAATATTTACAATATAAACTAAATTAAAAATACAAATTACAATCTGATTTTAATTTAAATAAAAGTTACAACAAATCAACGTATTTTTATTTTAGCACTTGCCCTGTGCTTGGGATAAATTTTCTATAAATTTTAAAGAAAGAAAAAATTTCGCCCCGGACAGGATTTGAACCTGTAACCTTTACAAAGGTTACAGGTTACAGGTTCAAATCCTGTCCGGGGCGAAATTTTTTCTTTCTTTAAAATTTATAGAAAATACAACAAATCACATTACAAATTGCAGTGGGAGATTGAAATCTCTGTCCCCAAGCATGTTCGTCTTCCAAATACACTTCCAAATAATAGCCTTTTTGACATAATTTTGCTTTTATACATTTTTTAAACTTATTTAAAGGTAGATCTCTAATACCAATGGACAGCTTAATGTAAAACATTGACCGAAAAAGGATTTACTAATTTTATGAAGACGAGTTTTGTAAACGGCTAGATTATTTTTATCCCTCGTATTTACATTGTGAGCATAGGCTAAATTGGATATTGCCAACAAGGTCACCGGTGGTACTATGCAGAAACTTTCCCGAGTATGGACCGCCGTCTTTTACCTAATCTTGCCACTCCTTTTTACACTCCCGATCGCTTACACGTTCACGTCCGTAACTATTTAACTATAAGTTCGTTTCTAATATAGAGTCAAATTGATAGAAATTGAGAATCGGCCATGATCGGCTTGTCTTAAAGATTTTTTTATTGTATCATGTTCAGTTAAATCATTCCGTCAAAATTATGTGAGTGACGTCCTCAGATAATTGAACATAGTTTAAGGGTATTTATTTAAATCTTCATAGAGTTTGAGAAAAACATCGTTTTGGCTTCGGTTTTATACAAACAGATGTACCCATATTTTTTCTTTTTTCGTTTCATCTTTTTGCGATGCTGGTAATAATATAATAACTATCCAGTAATTTCCATGTCCATTCCTGACTGTGTCGAGACAGAACCGAACTTTGAAATAGAATGCATTGGCGACGCAGGAACGCCAGACGTAGCCATTGCGATATCTCTGACCACGTCGCCATGGCGTCCCGGTGAGTTATGGCCCTAAGATAACTCAGAGTTAAGTAATTCAACACACATTTAACAAAAAAAGCTTAAAAGCAAAAAAAACAAAAAGTTGACCAAGAAAATCAGTCAGTGGTGTTCCCCAAGGTTGTGTACTTTATCCCACTCTGTTTATTCTACATATCAATGATATGTTACACATAAGTAACTATTAGTTAATAGTTTATGTGCCACTAAGCAGACGACACTATTAAGGAAAGCCTTATATTTTGGTTGCATCAATATTTCTCGGTTTAAAAGTTTAATGCATATTACCTTATTGCGTAGGGATCCTCTACCACGCGGTTCCGAAAACATTTCTCACTTCGCACGACACCTTTATGGGACCAATTGTTAGCGGTAGTATTTCCGAATCGAAAGATTCTTCAAAAAAAGATCCCTAAAAGGTTGGCAACGCATATGTGGTATTTCTGGTATTGCGTGACATTATTGGATATCCGTGAGCAGTGGTGATCATGAGTTTTTACATATTGGGAATAAAAGTCGCAGCTGCTGTGAAGTTGGATGGATGTAGGTACCCGAGGAGACAAAGGCTGACTTTCCACTATCAAATTGTTTGGGTTTTGTTCGAGGGTGATGTCAAAAGTCACCAAAATGTATTATAATATGTATTAAAAGGGTAGTGAATGTGGAGAAAGCCAGAAATGTCTGCAATGATCTTGAGATTTAACACTCGATACTCTCTGCCTATTCGGTAGTGGTCTGGGCGTGAAGATATGTATGTATGTAAATAAAATACATTCGGATGGAAAACTTTCGCCTTTTTGAACTCGGTCAATTATTAATCTCTATTTCCATTATTCAGCGCATAGAACAATTTTACTCATTCTTTTATTTTATATAAGGCAAAAATATCTGTAAACAACAATTGACAAATAAGTTCTCAATGCTTAACAATTTCACAGTAACATTTTGTTTCTTATGTAAGTGTTCATATTTTTCACGGTCTGGTTATATTGAAATTTACATAATTTATTGATAAAATTACATAAAAATATAATGTACAGTTGTTAGTTTACAATGGAAAGTTTATATTGTAGAACACAACTTCATTTGAGGCCATGTTTTATAAATTTTGATTCCTGCCTTTTAAAACTTCGCTATATTTGATTTAGATTATTCGCAATCTTGTTATTATAATAATTATTATATATAACACAAACGAACTTTAAAACTGTTCGAGTCTGAATTGTCCAACTTCTTCAGAAATTCATTTGACATTCGAATTTAATATTCACGGGATAATGTCTGACGCATTCGTTTATAATCATATAACTGTGGCATAGTATGAAAATAATAACATATTTTGTCAAGATGTAGATAGATAATCAGTAAACATGTCAAGTACGGGACTCGTCATTGGTGAGTTCAGGTCACACTTGGCTGCTTATTTCAATATTAAGTACATTTCCAATTAAGTCTCAAATATGAGCAGAGCTTTTTAACAACTTTACGTGTGAATAAAGAAGCACCTTCGTTAATATTCATCGAACACATAATTGAGATCAATAAAGCGATTGCAGGTTTCACCTCCATCACAATGCTTCAATAATGGACTGCCTCAGCCCACGCCACTCCTAGTTCGATGAACTAAGTTCTTTACTAGTAAAAGCTTTAATATGAATAATTATTTCATCTTAACAAAACTTGAAAGAAATTATAGTCTTTGAAAAAATGTCACAAACTTATCTCACCCAATGATAATAATAGGTCTTTTAATTAAATTTAATAAACACCCAGAGACAGAAAAACAGACACCATGACTTTTCCCCATGTTGGTTCTGTGCAGAATACATCATCTGTCTATCTGCCAGATATCTCGTAAGAGGTATAGCAGTAGATAGTCTATTCTACACTAAAGACCATTATTAAAAACCTATCTATAGATAGAGATAGCCCACTAGAGTTTTGTTGCTAAGATATTTTTGTTAATTATTGAAAAATAGCAACAGTTTCCCGACAACTACAACTACAACTACAACTCTGGTTATGAGTACTAACATGTCTAATAGCAAAGACAATATTACTAATCTCTGCTAATAGCTACGATTTGTTCTAGCACGGAATACGACAATTTCGAGCAATGACAGAAGTATATAGCTCTTCATTGCAAAAAAACACTACCAGATGTAGAGTACACGAAACGATTATTGGTTAAAATTGTTTAATTTAATATTATTTGTGTAAAAAAATATTATTATTTGTGTAATATTTAATATTATGTGTGTAAAAATAATTATTTTAAATCTTAAACATCATTTATCTGATAATAGTAACAAGATTTTAATCCTAGCTTTTAAGCAATTTGGTATACGAACACATCATGTACAGACTGATATAAAATATGCCCTTCGAAAAATATAAACCACCTCCCATTAACCATTGAACAGATATTAAAAAGATAACTCGGCAAAACGTAGGAATAAATATTTTGTCCAAAGTATATTTCACCGCACCGTTAATGGGTTGGAACCCATCAAAAGCTGATAAATGAAATGTGCAAAGCTACATAACACGATATAGGCATTATATCCCGAGCATATACTTCATATGTTTGAACCATCTCTGCCATAAATCACATCGACTGAGCTAACGCGCGAACACATCGAAAAATATTCTCAATAAAGACATTGCATGTTAGAATGGTAACAGCTTTTTCATTTAGCAGTTAAGCTACATTCAGACGATACGCTTTGAGTGAGAGTTTTGCTAATTTATTTAACATTTAATGTACTACATCGTTTACTGTACGTATAATGTCTATAGGCGACGAGGCTTTCCGATCATTATCACAGAACAAGTACCTAATGTTTATACAATGTACAGTGTTTGTCTTCCAGTCATAAAAAAGTTTTTAACATGGGGCTTATGCGTAATGACTAATGAGTAATAAGAATACAGGGTTACATGCAAAGGACCGGCGACATATACTAAGACTAGAAAGTGCGTTTTAAATATTATTGCCGATTTTAGTTTTTATGAGTCTTCATAAAAAATATTTACTTCTCTTGGTGTCATGTTATGTGCATAGTCATGCGCAGGCTGATGACGCAGACGTCATCAGCCTGCGCATGCGATTGCGGTCGTCAGGTATCTTTTCCGTACTTACGATTTTTTTATAAATCGCAAGAGTTATCGATACTGAATCGTTAGTCAATATTTGGCTTATATTTTAAATGTAACCCTATATAATGGCTGGAGTACACTTAGGATTAAAGCATTATGATTGTATTGATTGTACTAATATTTTACTCCAACTTGTTGGCTGAACGTTTAGTCGCATACCTACATGTCAATATGTTGATACTACCAACAACATGTGCTTAGTTGGTGGTACATTCGAATGCTCGATATATTGGCCATAGCAATCAAATGAAATTAGTCACCATGTAGAGGACTTGCACTTATTTCGTGTACTATCCAACGCTTTACAATTTCAGAGTTTACAATAACAAGTGTAAGGGCTTAATAACTGTGATATTGGAACTAAAAAAGTCTGCCCATTGCTTAAGTTCTAATTGCCTACCGTTTCCAGATTGAGATATCCAGATGAACAAGTCTGGAAATAAGAATTTGGTTCTCCATATATTTTGTCAAAGGAAGATGATTTTTTTGTATGGAGAACCCAATTCTTTTTTTGTGATTTTCAAAAAGTTGTAGAATAAAAGTTGTTGCTTTTGATGTACCTACTAATGCCGCCCTAAAAAGGTTATGTGTTAGTTATCAGTAACCCTGTATAAGTTTCCCAACAAAATGATTGTACCAATTTGAATAAAACGTATCCAAGAAATAGATTAGACCTTGACGACGTACACATAATAATAGAATCTTAACAAGTATAGATTTCGGCACTTGGTAGAATTCCATTGTATATATGTTTAAAGTGTGTATACATAATACTAAAAGAATACGTGGACGAAATCGCAAGTAACAGGTAGCTGTTTATAATTCCTATCAGCATGGTAACATATTAGGTATATATTTTATTACACCCTTTCAGTTTGTATGGAAAAAATCAAAATGTTGTTTTTCCTAGTATTTTCGCAGATTTCCGTTTTTCTAATTTTCAAACCTTCCTTGGACTTGAACAAATAATTCAAAACCAAAGTAAGCCAATTCGGGTCAGCCATTCTTGAGTTTTAGCGAGACTAACGAACAGCAATTGACTTTTATATAGGTATCGCCTTTGTGGTCTAGTGGTTGTGTGCCCGGTTGGCGATAGGCTTGCCACCTATCACATTATGGGACTTAGTTTGAACAAAACAACACTGATATATTTTTACAATTCTTTAATGCACTATCACCAACTATCACTCTTGCAGAGTTCCGTTTCGAAACATTCGTACACTAAGAATGTTCATTCTCGACACGTTAACGTTCGTTTTATACATTTTTTGAAAACATTCAAATCAGCAACTGTTACAATAAATTAATTATAGTGAACTGTGTCCGCGTACGAGAATGAACAAATATTTTATTTACTGCTTTTACAAGTGTTTTATATTTTTGTAGTTTTATAATAACGAAATCATATGCCACAAAATCAATAAAATTATGATTGAATTATGATAAACTAATATTTAATTTGTGGTGAAATATTTCCGCTCACAAGGGCGGAAATATGTATTTTATTATTACTTTTAAACATTACTTATATTTTTAACAAGCTGTTTGACTGTACTAAAATTATATTTGATAAAATAAATATTGTAGATGTTATTGCTAATATAATTGCAACAGACTAATAATCAGTAAGTTTATTTACACTATTGACCACGTGCACTGTTGACAGCTAATCTTACACATTTGACAGATACGCTTACATTAGTATCTTCGGCTAGTCGTGGGTGCCCTGGTTGTGCCTCTACCTACCTCTTCGGGGATATGGGCGTGGAGATATAATATATAAGTAGTTATACTACCGTACTATCGCCTATCAGGCAGTGATATCCTGCAGTATTGTGAAAAATTAATCTTTATGAGTGTAATACGGAAGTACATTCAGAAGTCTTATTCTATATAACCTTCACTATATTTTCTTCACCTATACTCAAATAAAGTTTAATTCACGATCAACGACAAAGTTTTTAGTCGTGTATGATTTTCCTTATTTTTATTTAACCTCGTTTGCTTATTCAAAAATCTACTCCGGCTATGTCATCTCCAAACAAAGCAATCTAAATGATTTATTGCTTACAACATGTGCCATCCAAAAAACGCCTAACAAATCGTTCCTGGAAATTCAAATCACAGCTAGTACTACGAAAAATCAAAAACGTTGTCTCGTCGGTACACCGAGATGTGGAGTTATGACAGAAAAAGCCCTCGATCAATCTCATGCAAACCTATTTCGAACACATCTCATCCTTTCATATCACGGTCGCTTGGCGTTCTGAACGAATACGGCTTCATATTCACATACTTGGAAATTAGATGGCTTTAAAAGAACATCTACGAGTACGAATATATGATGTGTTATTGGATTTTCGAACAGTCGTGCTATTGTTACAGATAAACACAAACACTCGCACCCACGCACGCATGCAAACTACCCCCCCCTCTCTCTCTCTCTCTCTCTCTCTCTCTCTCACACACACACACACACACACACGCACGCACGCGCACGCACGCACGCTCGCACGCACGCACGCGCACACACACACACACACACACATACTATATTAATATTTACTTGTTAATGAAGTAATACTGTATAGTATACATATAGTACTGTAATAACGTTATTAATGAAAAAGTCCGTCTCCCTGGCCTTTTCTACGCTTTCACGGCTAAGTCGCTGGACGGATTCTGACGAAATCTATTTCACACTGACGAAGTCGCAGGTAAACAGCTAGTTTAGTATATTTTTTGAACATACTTATATACCTTCACTAGTTCTTGCGTGGTAGGCAGAGAGTACAAATGAAATTATTTATGTGTTAGATTGTTCTTACAACTTTTTGATGATTAAGTGGCTGCTACAGTTTTAAACCAATGTTGCTTTAATCGTTTCTGTACAAAGTATCTATCACCTAATTATACCACGTTAACGTTAAAAAAAGGAATTGAAAATTTTGCTACAGGACTTCAATCCTCAGTAGCTCAAATGGTTAGAGCATTCGTCGGCTTGAGACCAAAGTTTACTGTTTTTTGTTTTTAATTTACTTTTTGTTTCAGGGGCGAAATTTTTTTTTTTTTTAATTTATAGAAATATACATTATACTTTTTCAGTGCAATAAGTATTAAAATTGATAAGAAATACATTAAGAATTAAGCGTATTCGTGTATTACTCAAACTCCTGGACCGATTTAAACGAAACAAAATTTCTTTATAAAAATTCAACTTCTTCTTTTTCAAAATTTTTTTTCAAAATTCAAAACCTTCCGTGACCACTGTCTAGTAAAATATAAAGGTAAATTCGTTTCTTTTATTTTATGTCTACTACATTTATCTAAGGCATTTAATTTTGAGGTCTCCGTAATTTAATTTGGCTCGATCCGTTCCTTACTGGGGATAGTTTAATACTATTGGAATTCAAATACTAAATCGTTATTGAATTTCGAGGACACGAAACGTTTTGCGTTAAATTCAAATTCCAATTTACATTTCTAGCTTTTACTGATCTTTCGATCAGAAGACATTATTGGAAAAGTTGTTTTGTTATAACTACATTGTAAATTTGTTTGTGTGCATGTGTGTGTGTTTATTTCTGCTGCTAAATAATCAGCTGATGTCGATGCGTATTTTTTTCGAAAAGTAAGTTACGGACCCGGACGTGGTCCCATACGAATTTGATCAAGATGTTTTTCAAGTGGTTTTGAACTTTACTTAATCAAGTTGTTTATAAAGGAGCTTTTATGAACTTCGTTGGTATCGTAACGGAATCGTAGAACGTATTTTACACCACCCATTTGAAAAGATCGGATTGAATTGAAAATTCTCCCACATGATGACCATACGGTATTTCATTACCAGAATCTTTAGGACCTGGTGTCAGACCCAAATTATTCCTTTTTACATTTGCCGATGCATGTGCGGCGTAAACGGTTAAACATACGCATAAATAAACCCGGCCCAGGTCGGACAACAACAATTATAATGTGGTTTTTCCAATTTTCCAATTCTTTATTCATTTATTTAGATAATATTACTTACTACTACTGCTAATAGTACTTGTCACAGCTAGACTAAAACTGCAAAAGTCGCTTTTATCTAACTTTACTAATAAATAAAAAAAATCTTTTTGTTAGTTCATATATAAAGTCAAAAAGAAAAAACATTTTGTCGTGTTAAAGCGTGGGATTTTGGAACTTAATTATTGTTTTAAAAATACTTTTTAGTTACTTACAAATATCAGAAATACGAAACTTGTTAAAAAATATCTTACCCAGCTCACTCCGCTTTTATACGTTATTAAACATGTACGGCCTTACAAATAAAAATATACTTATACCATGGTTATGCTATGAATAGTTATATTTAGCATAAATTATGCATAAGAAAATTTAATTTTCTAACAAATAAAGTCGGCATAACATCGTCATAACTATACCCAATTTACGTATAACTGCACGAAACGGCAACGTCGCATTTCACAAAAAAAGTAGACAATTGTTTATGGATATTATGTCAATTGTATCACCAAAGATTACAGTTGACGTTTTCAATGTCATTTGAACATATTTATTATTTTCTCAAGTTCAAATATTCAAATTATTCACATCGTATATTTTCATTGTTTATTACATAATTAACTTCCTCTACTTCTTCTACAGCTCTTACTCCCATCATAATGCTTTCAATTTAATTAAACAAACAATTTTTATGAAAAAATGGAGCGATGTTATATTATAGAATGTCAAAGATTTTATGTTATACGGAACTTAAACAAGGGTGAGGGATTGTATAACTCTTGTATGGACGGTTATATAGACGTTATACTATGTATAAGCTATTACAAGTTTATTTGTAGGAATTTCGCTTATTCTCCATTTATGCTTAACATAACATTTTATAACACGTTTATTTGTAAGGCTGGTAGTATTTATCATAAAATGATTTTTCTTAATAAAACATTTTTAATTGAGCAAAATTTGAAGTCGACTTTCGTTTTTTAAGTATTATTTATTTTTAAACTGCACCTACTGTTCTTTTAATATGTTTGTATTTTTCTCTGACACATTTTTATTAGTTATTCCTTAATGGTATCGCATTGGCTACAGTTCTTTAAGCATTTACATATGTAGATAAAAGGAAAAACCACTGTCTTTAGCCATTCGCTAAAAATTATCAGCATGCTTTTCGAAATACAAGTAGTTATGTTTCCTGTATATCACAGCTGCAATACACATTTACTTACTTAAATAATTTTCACAATTCCAGTAACCGTGTGTCAAAGTGTTCCAGTAACCCACCACATCAAATTACAGCGCTCAGCTCTCGAAGAGGCTGCCTTTTGTCAGGTAACGAGAGATATCTAATTACTAACGTCACGGTCTGCCCGTTACAGTGCTAACCCTGCCGGCAGAGAATTGCCTGTCTCCCACACGCTTAGAACTACGTCCGATAATTTTGGAGAGAGACAACGTGCTAAATATTGTATTTTGATATGTATATAACCGCATTTTTTGCATGATTTTCATAATGTAGGCTAACCAATATGAATAATTCTAACGTTATCTCCTCAGTTACCATCCGTTAATTTGACTGTACTTGTCCAGTATCTCTAAATGTAAAATAAATGACGATTATTTCATTTAGTCCGTAAGCTAGGCGCTAATTTTCGTCAAGTATTTTTTCTCAGTCGATAATTCGTAAAATGCCTCGGAAAGTTGCATTATGAAGCGTTGTAAACGTCAGCTGCGGCTCCGATAGTGGGTTGAGCAGTGGTAGCCGCCCTCGCACGTTATAAAAAAATATTTTGAAGAAATAAAATTGTCAGCAAATTTTAAAGTGGTGGATTATACGTCAGCTGGTCACACAAATATGATAAAATTATATATGTGCTCAGTGATTTCCTCCCATACGAAAATTTATCATATGATAGTTTATGTTTTGCTTTAATGCATAAATAAGTCAGCTAGCTATATCTAGGTGGAATGTTCGTCAGCTGATGCCCTGAAAGTGTAACATAAGAGCTAGTCAGAATAATTGACCCCAAGACCAGCTTCTTTCAATCAGCTTAGAACAACACGTAGATTTTTAAGATGAGTCTCTTTATCTTTGCCCGAGACGCATATGTCATCCTAGAATACAACCGTTGACGGCAATTCTGCAAGCATTTCTTCCATTATTTTTTGGAAATTTTCAGGGTTCCAATGTGTGTCGTGATTGGTTGGTAAGCATGAGAAAGGTCCAATTAAATTTTTAAAAATTGTTCACTTCCACCTAATGTAGAAAATATTTCATCAATACCAGCTGACGTATAATCCACCACTTTAAAATTTGCTGACAATTTTATTTCTTCAAAATATTAGTCTAACTTTAATTTGATCAATTTTTTAATCGGGAATAAATGATGAAAATATTTTTTTTATTACGTGCGTGGGCGGCTACCACTGCTCAACCCACTCTGGGAGCCGGTGCTGACGTTTACAATGCTTCATAATACTCTCAATATTTTATTTTTAAAACTCAATACATTTTACGAATTATCGACTGAGAGAAACTTGGTCGTAAAAATCTGTCGCTGGCTCACGGACTAATAGGTAAGGCGATGACTCCCTATCCGGCCAAGTTAATTCCCCGTGTTGGTCCGGGCTGCTTTGCAGAATAGACCATCTGCCGTTCTGCGGCGAGCATAGGCTTACCATCACTAACACTGTGACATCTGACTAAGTGGTAGAGTTTCGCAGCGACTCGCCCGGATCGTTACCACCGCCTTGCCTATTCCTGTCGCCATAATGTCAGCGCTCGCTGTTGACGTGTTCCGATTCAGAGAGTAAGTTAGCCCGTAAACTTACTTTAGCTGGAGGCCTAACATCCCGGCCTCAGGTTGGCAGTGCACCATTACCACCTTCCGTGTCCTTCCCTACCATCAGGAAATCTGTCTGCTTGTTTGCCAATGTCAAAAAAAATCCATCTTCGGTCTTGTTGGCCATGATGCCCATGCAACTTACACTATTAAAAATGTCACTTAAAATAATTTTACAAAATAAACCTCGGAAATTTTTTCGTTCAACGGTAACGTAATTAAAGTTTTGTTAATTTATTTGATAAATTACTATTTGTTATTTACGTTTTCGAAATAACATTCGTAATTTTCAACAATACACTATTTTACACTTAACGTTGGTTAAAAAGTACTTACTAAAATGTGTGAATGCTATTTACTCGCGGGCTGATTTTAGTAAGCTACGAGTATAAATATCGTGTATGGCTCTAAGTTTACTACAATACACTTTAGAACTTTCATTCTTAGGAACTAACACTTTTCCTTCTCTAGTCTAGATAAACTTAAACACTTCACTTCCTTAAATACTGCTTAGCATTCAAGAGAAGGTTTGTCACAGTACGGAGTGAGGGCCTCACGGATATAGACTTCGTTTAAAGATGTTACTCAATGATTGTCGAAAATAAACAGCGGATCATATTTTTAGAGATTTTGTCCGTCTGTCGGACTTTCTCTCAGTCTGTAACAGTCTTGAACACACACTTTATGGAAATTTAATTAGCTGGAAGAAATCCACGCAATTCCTCGGAACATGAGATACTTTTCTGCATACTAAATGGGTGCTCCTGGGAAAGGGCAGAAAATCAAAATATAAATTGGGCTTTAATTTTTTTAACTTCCTTTTTTGTATTGTAATATATGATTTCACAATTATCTCTTAATTTTTGTAGTTACAAGTTTTAAAGTTAAGAAGTTACATTCACAGGTATAGCAACACTTAACTAGACTTAAAAAGGCTAAATTACTTCAAATTTGAAACATAGAGTAACATTTGAACGTACAGATCACCTAACAGATCTTGACGCCAACTTTAGACTCTTGCAGATTGTGCAAGTCTATTGTTTACCAACTCTTCGGACCGGAGAATGACATTATCATTGTAGTGGTGGGAATACTATCTGGTTGACTTGCAGCACGGTGCTTTGCCTTTGCCTCTCCTCTTACGCGAACTGCTTTTACGTATCCTGAGTGTTTTATGTATAACTATATATACAGTTTTATATATATAGTAACAAAGATTGTTATCTGTGAATTAATATTGAGCACTCTCTATAAATATCCGAAAATGATAGTAATACGGGGCGATTTCAGTTTGAAATCATGTATCTGCGGGTTATTCAAATGGAATCTCAATTGGAGTTTAGTTTACATAATTCTGGGACCTCGTGAATGAATTTAGAATGTATGCAAAGGGAATTGTAATGAATCTCATTTCTGAGTGGAAATATTTCTATGGGTAAGCCCATATCATATGGGACATTTATTTTTTTAGTTCAGTATTTCTGAATAAAACTTGTTTTTTTATTTTTATGAAAGAAGTTAAAGGAATAAAAAATGAACAAATTTTTATTTCATTGAAATAGGTAATTTTAAAACTTTTTCACCTTGATGTCTTTGAAGGAAAATTTTAGCAGAAGTAGCCCCATTCAGTAACATTTTTTTATGGTTTGAAAAGGTGAGACTCTAGGAAAGTTTTAAGAAAATGAAAATTAAGTTTAAGTAATCGGGAAGATGAAGATTTTTCAATAAATAGCATTAATTATAGTTTTGTAGGCATTTGTAAATTTTAATGAAACCGTTTGCTAAATAAGTGAATTATTGACATTGAAAGTTTATTTAGTGTTATTTTGTCTTTTCGTTTGTATGTGTACTTTACATTGTAATAGTGTAAAAATCTGTAAATGTAACTAAATATGAAAATTCAATGAATTGATCATTAAATAGGTAAGCACGTGGCGTGGTAATCAAATATTATGTGATTAAGTACAATATTTAATATATTTTAAAATTACTACAAATAAATACACATGTCTCACGTAAATATAATATGATCCCTTATCAGGTCATTAAATGTGGCAATGAGAACCAGTCGTCTTGAGCCAAGAAATAGGTGAATCGTATTAAATATATTGTCTACCTCCAAAGAACCGCCGGCGCCGGCATGATAATACTTTTGTTCCGAAGTACAGCTTTATAATTATATTACAACATTATTGTTACTATAGTCAGGTATTTTTTGTGGTATTAATGCTAGAGTCGCTTTAATGCTAGATACTCGGATAATAATTTGATATAAACAAAGTAAGCGTTCCATAAACCTTATTGCATTCATCACACGCAACGCACATGACTGATGAGGTGATATTTCGAATAAGTGACGTGATTTGTCTAAGTGATGTGTCCACATGGTCCTACTTTTTCAAAAGTCGCGACGAAACGAATATCAATGTATGAAATGCGGCGACAACATACAGTGGTTTTACTTTCACTGCGTCTTACAAATTTTCGCTCAGGTCAAGTGCCCTGGCGCGACTTTAACATTTTTCACCCTCCACAGAAAGTACACAACACCCCCAGACAAGTTTTCACCTTAAATATCCGCAATGAAATCGCTCCAACCGTTCAAATTAAGACGCCACAGACAGACACACACACAAACAGACCTATAGTATTTTCCATCCCATCCAATCCAATTCCATGAGGGATTAAAAATAACAGTACACGTGCGAGTATCAAGTATATATTTCAAATACTTGCAAAAAAAGTCTTGCTAATAAATATTTTGCACTTTTTGTCCAGTGATTTGAAATTAATTGTTTTATATAAGTAATTTTGAAAAAGATTAACGAGCCTTGCTTTTGATATAATGACAGCGCTGCACAAATGGATAGCCTTTATTCAAGTATTCTTGAAGCAGGAAAATGATTGCTATCTTATAGCTAAAGCGCTATCTCTTTGAATAGTCCGCGACGCAGTAGGCGCCAGCATTTCCAGGAGGTACCTACTCCATGTAATTTAGTTAGCTAGGAAATAAATAGATCTGCAGTGCGGACTTATTTTCAATGTCACTGAAAACCTAGTTCTAAGTTCTTGAATTAAAGGATTTTATGATAATTATTTTAGAAGAATTAAAGAAATTTTAGGGTAACATTTAGCGTGCTTGACGTTTTAATGTGAGAATAAATTTAAAAGATTTTCATGTGAAATACCTCTAGATATAAAAGAGCCACTGAAAAAATACTTTAAAAACTTACACAACGATTACATAAATACTTTTATATAAGTTATATTAGTGATATAATGAGAGTAATTATTCGTATTTAAAACAACGGCTAAGTGCGAGTCGGACGCACGAATTCGGTACTAACCGTACAAAAAATTAAAGGCTTTCGCAATTTTTACTTTATTTGTGCTAAGAGGTTGTTTTGTACCAAATTTCAACAGTTTGATTCCCTAGCGAGTTTCGAAAATTTGCGGCATTAACCTCTGTATTTTTTTATTGCGTTGGCTTAAAAGTTTAAAAGTTATTATTTTACTACTTCCTATGAGTGTATAAATGATAAATATTTTTCAGTTTATAGCTTCTGGTTTAAAATTTATTTGTAATGTCCAAAGAAATAATACTGTAATAAATATAACTTTTCCAACAAAATAATCACGGCCTGTTACTTAATAACATCATAAGATCTAATCAGGATCAATATTGACTTCAATATTTATTTGACAATTGGAGATCACACCGCGATTTAAATTTGCTGACTGAGAACTTCTTGAGGATTTTCGAACAAGGAAAAATTTAAAGTGTATTGAATATGTGTTTGTTGCGGGCTCTTTGCTAAACTAAGCGAACTACCCAACATACATACCGTACAGTACAGTACCGTGCAGTACCAGTCCAGTAGACCCTGGACTGGGACGAACAGATACATCACACAATGAGAACGAATGCAATTAATTGCAAATCCACCACTGCAGTTAAGCTTTTGAAAGTAATGGATCTCTTAGGCGCTCAACAAAGAAAGTGCTTAGGTTCAAATATATCTGCACGCAACCCGTATTATTCAGAAGCATTCGAACCTAGGAAAATAATTTTTCTGCCCGAAGCAGTTTTCCACAATAATGAGTCACTTGACGTATTGTCCCGCGGGCGCCATCTCGTCCAAATTACGAAGCTATTGTTAGTGAGATATTGTTCATCGTCTCGTGAATATGGGAAAGGAAATGAAACGGTTCCCCTGTGCCAGGGGACGATTCGCCATCTCACTTGTCATGAGCCACATTTAGTTACTGACGCTCTACGCTTCTGCATCTGAGCCTTTCAGCAGAATCGCGGATTCCCGTTCTTTGCATAGGTGTCAATCCTATTGTTTTTAACTCCGGACGCAAAATGAGGGCTGTTATAAACGCGCGAGCGCGCGCATGTGTGTGTGTGTGTGTATGTGTGTGTGTGTGTATGTGTGAGAGAGTGTGTGTGCGCGCACGTGTATCTGTCTATCTGTGGTATCGTAATTATGTAGTTCTTGAGTGGATGGACGGATTAAGATGCATTTTTTTTAACACTAACATGATCGAGATGATTAAAGTTTAATGTCATCAACTCATTCGCTGCAAATTCGTAAGCATCAGAATGGATATTAGATGCCCTATGGGTATTTATTTTACTTTTAAACATATGTGAGACCTAACAGTTAAAACACTAACGAGTTCTGATACAACTGAACTGGTCTACAATATCTACTGTGTCTATAGGTCACGGTGTTCTCGCACCATCAGGAGAGCCGTGTGCTTGTTTGCTATCTTATTACATAAAAATCAATTATACGAGTACTATTAAAACAGTGCATTTTAGTTTACTCTACAATATCTTTTTGGTCAATCGGCTATCGCAATTGTATTAAAGAAGCTGCACTACAAGTCGAAATAATTGAATTGTCTTCGCGCCGATACGGTAACGACACGGCTTTAATTCTTTGCCGATGATTTTTCAATTCTCCCGTCGCCTTTCATTCGATAAAAGAAATACATTTTCCATTTTCTTTAGAGAACTGATGTTAAGATAAATTACAATTTAGTCTACACTTAAGGAATTTTCTGTTTAAATACAACTGGTGAACGCCACCACTTTGGCGTCTTTTAAATAATAATTGGAAGGTGAAAGGAGACAGTTTTCCTAATGGCGAAAAACATATAATTTAAAACGGAAAGGACTGTCGAATTAGTCGATATCTTGTGGTTATGCATGCTTGTTCTTTATTACAGGATTCTAACAAACAGCTGGCGGTAAGTGAAAAAAGGTAAACTGCCTATTACTGATGACAGACAGCATAGGAGCGACGGAGTATTCGGGACAATTTATTTATAAAATTTAAAAAATATATATTTGTATTTTATAGTTTATAATAATATAATAAGCAGGATGTTAGACTATGGTTCATATCATAGACAATATAAGTACGTAGGGTTCAATTTGGGTTCCCATCCCTCCGGGAACGCTCGGGAGACTCTGGCACTTTCTTTTTAATTTTTGCTGAAATGAAACTTGGTGTCATAATCTTAATTACTATCATAAATACTTAGTTAATATAAAAATTTCACTCCTCTTGTTTTTGAATAAGTAGCATCTAATATTTCTAGCAGATATAAATTCTGATATAGATGCTACTTATTCAAAAACAATACAGGTTATTATAAGTTAAAAAATAGAAAATAATAAAGACATAGGAATTTTTTAAACCCCACCCAGTTTGTTAAAAATTAGATCTCTCCCAGATTGGTATTTTCGAAAGTTGGTAACTCTGGGTTCGATTTTAGCTCTTGACCGACGAGGCTATTGCGAGACGCTGCGAGTTATATACATATCCTCGTAAATACCTACTAGCAAAACCATTTTGCGTGTCAAACCGACAGTTGCTTGTGGTTCACTGTCGCTCCGCCAAACGGTTTTCTGTTTCGTGGAATAACTAGAGGTACAATATCTCTAAGGTCTAACCGCTATTTGTTTCAACTTCCATGTGGAGTGATGATGGAATTTATGCACATGTTGTGCCTGCCAAATTACCCTCAGAGCCCTTTTCAGGGATGTTTTGATGGTGGTTTAATCGATACGATAAGTTCTATACAGAACCATTCTTTCGTTACACATAAATACGAGTAAATGTTTGCCTAAGGTAAGACCTATTATTTGCAAGCCCATGTATAATTTTTTTTTTCTGTCTGTTTTATTTACCTACTTCATACTACCTCTTTGTGTAAAGAAGATTAATGCAGTTCTTGTTAGTTTGTTAATAACTGAATTATGTTCGTGACATATTCTGTAACCTTCCATGGAAGTTAATGGTACGTATGTTGATACAAATGGTAGTTGGTATTTTGTAGCGGTGAGCTGGTAGTTGCTCCCGTGAGGTATTATGGTAATCGTGGCGTTCCTGTTTTCTTCAGATACTGTATTTTTTATTAAAACCGCTGCAGGACATTTTGTCTACTTCACATTTCAGACCAGAGCACGACACTGTCACGTGAGATTCATATTACTTCAGCAGAACTATTCCTAGCAAAACGACTTGTAAATACAATTCCGAGAAATTGTTAGCAAATGTGTAATTATATCGACCTACTACTGAGTATTCTGACTATTTTTATCCACGGTGCTAGTGGCATGGGCGCCGGCAGCAGGGTGCAAGGGGGTGCAACTGCACCCCCCTGGCCCGAAAGAAAGTAAGTACATAGAAGAAAAA
>NJDC01001598.1:316351-338905 GCA_002245475.1 Calephelis virginiensis
CAACTTATACAAATTGAATCTAACCCCAAAGTAAGCAAATTATATGCTTGTGTTATGGGTGTTAGTTAACGACATTAATACATAGAAAAACTAAAATAGAAATTCAATTTTAGTTTTTACATCTATATCATATCATACTCTTCTATATCTATATCTATATTCTATATCTATATCATACTCTTATTTTACATCTTTGTAACACTCATATTTCGCAAAGAAATATTTATTCTTTTCTTTTCTCCTATTCTGTTTCTTCTGCATATCAATGACGTATTGCAAATTAGTAACACTCATGGCTATGCAGACGACACTACTGGGGAAGTCGAAGTATAACTAAGGTATACTTCTCAGGAGCATGTCATTGAGAGCCGGAACCGACTTATGTCTATAGTTGACAAGGTTTTGTCCAAAATTTCGTTTTGGGCCAGCAGAATCTGGTGCAATTTAACCATATTGAGACACAAGTTTGCTAGTTTTCTGTTAAAAAGACTCTATTTGTCGGATCTCCTCGATTTGAGAGCGTTTTCCTAACCGCCACCGCCTGCGTTGGAATATTAGGCGTTAACATTTTGAGTGATGTCCAATTTCGTGGTCATTTGGAGTATTGTACTCTACTCTGAGCAGGGGCTCCACAGTACCAGTTCCTTCCGTTTGACTGCATTCAAAGTAGAGCAACTCGAATTGTCAATGACCGGGCTATTACCAATCGGATTGATCCCTTCGCATTGCGTAGAAATGTTGGGTCCCTCAGTGCTTTCTATCGCATCTGTCATAAGAAATGCTCTGAGGAGTTGTTTGGTTCTGGAATTCCAGTCGCTGATTTCCACCTTCGGACATCGTGTCTGAGTTTAAAGTATCATGCACGTCGTCTTGATGCATGGCGTCCTACCACTGAGCGATTCCGAAGACATTTCTTAACCGCACAACAACTTTGTGGGATCAGTTACCGAGAGCGGTATTCCCAAACGAATATGACTTAGGAATCTTCAAGAAAAGAGCGCACTCATTCTTAAAGGTTGGCAACGCATCTGTGATACTCTTGATGTTGCGGATGTTCGTGGGCGGTGGTGATCACTTTCCACTAGGTGACCCACTTGGCCTCTTCTTTTATTAAAAAAAAATATTGATGGAAATGCACCCCCCCGAAAATAATTTTGGGGGCGCCCATGGTTAGTGGCATACGAACCAACGTTCGCTTTATACGACAATTCAAAACCACATGGAGGAAATTTAATGTGCCGTAAACATACTGTTATAACAAAGCTCTAAAAAAAATAACATAATACAAAGAAATAAGTATCGTCACACCCGTATCCCGAATAAAATAGGCAGGGTTACCAGAGCGCCCACGATTAGCCGTAGGCAAACATTGCACCCTTTTTTGACAATAAATATTCAAATAGGATTAAGGGGGGGGGGGGATGAAAATAGTAACTATTCTAGACTGATGAAATCACGTTTCAAAAGCTAGTCTATGTGAAATATCTATATGAAAATAAAATTATATTTTATTATCTATTTATTTTAGTCATAAAATCACACGTAAACGAATGGAACAATTGTACAAAATGCCTTTTTTGTTGTCTTAATTATTGTCAGAAGGTAAATAAGGAAAAATATATGTTTGACAGAATATAGAAATATTTAAGAACTCGATATAATATATAGTTAAGTCAGGACAACATCTGTCGGGTCGGCTAGTACGTTATATTGAAGTCGTCCTCAAAAACTTGCAAAAAATATCTCGTAAGTAATAACTTTTAGTTCACTTAAAAACCTTATATTAAAATCAAATTTTAATTGTGTTTAAATTTAAATTGGCAAGTCATAAAAATGTTGCAGGCTAAATAAAAGTTTGTAAAAAAGATATAGACCGTACAATCTTAGAAGTGTTTCCGATATTCATAGAACGGCTAAGAAGCAGTAAAGTAGGTTGAAAAGAGCTGGTCTTACTCTAAAGTTGGAGCTCTACAGCTCGCCTTGTTAACTTTTTTAAAGTTGGACCCTCGGGCGACTTTCTGTGTTCCAAACTTACTTCGTAGTTCCGTATTGAGCTTGCTATTGAGCTCTGTAAATAGATTAACCAATTACATAATAACCTTTTTTTATTAAATATTAAGGACTTAGTATCTTTTTGACTAATTTAAAAGTAGCGAGGACCACAAACATGTTTCATTGTGTACACACTACAGAATCACTATCAGACTAACAACGTGCCTATTGTTTGTAACCATTAGGAAGTTTATTTACTTATTTTCCTTTCAGTCCTCAAAAGACAACATTTAAACACTTAAACATTTAAACATTTGAATACTGGTTAGCGATAGGTATACCACCTATCACAATGTAAGACTCGGATATTTTCGGCCATTCTTAGGTTTCCTGGTTGTACCTCTGTCCAATCATTTGGGGATAAGTCCGTGAAGATAATTCTTTTCCTTAATAGTCTCCATCGTCGGCACTTGGTTAAGTTCCATTTTTATCTACTCACTTTACAAATGAGTGTTGTACTTAACTTTTTATAGCATCATCAGGGCTTTACAACAAAAGGTATGTAAGAAAATTATCTTTGGTGTCAATAAATTGTTTTTATTTTTATTTTTATCTTATAATTTATAAAATACAGTATAATTACATTGGAAATTAAAAACGTTATTTCAAAAGTTTGTTCAATACTTTATTGCATCCATTTAATTTTTTATTAAACATTTTCTCAGCATGGAACTTAGAAAGCAAGCAGGTAATTTGAAAACCGGCAGATTTTGTTCAGAATTCAATATGCTCGAAGTAATTGTATTTCCGTAATACCATTCATGCAATGTTCACAGATGTCGAGAATGTGTAAGGCCCCTACCGACTCAATTGTTCCGTTCTACTACACTCGGGATATCATATTGAACTAATATTAAATATTAAAACGATCTAAATGGATGAAACAAAATATGTGTTTCTTCGATTTGACCTGAAATAATTTAAATGCAGTAAGTATCTTCACATCCATACACCAAAGAGGTAGGCAGAGGCACAATCAGGGCACCCACGACTAGCCGAAGACACTAAGTCCCACAATGTGATAGGTGGCAAGCCTATCGCCAACCGGGCACATATACAATACCGAGCAACTTTTTCTTTTTGTCGACCCGGGATTCGAACCCGGGACCTAATGCAGTCAAGTCAAGCACTTGGACAGCTAGACCACAGAGGCGATAAATGCAGTAAAACTGTAAAAAAACAACTACGATTTCATAAATAGGTCACCTGGGTACATAAAAATAAATTATTGTCCTTAATTTCTCTGGGATTCCATCATCACGACTTGGTGACAATGGAACTACCTCGGAATCACGTTCTTTCAAATAAAAAAAAATAAAATCAATTAATAAATACGGAGAAATCTATTAGCACAATTAGAAAAACATAGGAGTCGAATATATACCTCCTCCTTTTACTGAACATGGTTAAAAATGAAATAGCTGATGACCGCTCACGCGCATAGTTAATGTAATGTAAATTTATTTACACACACGTGTACTTTCCACACTCCATTTTTATTTTTTTATTTTTATAGGTTAGCCAACCGGTTTCGCTATACAAGCACCATGAGGGCTATATAACACACATATATATCACAAAGTGTCACGAGGGAGAAGAGCTGTAGTAAGATATTACATATATTTGCGTTTTCATTGAAATGTCTAAGTCATCCACTTGTTAGCGTTAAATAAACCTTGCTACCCGTAGACTTACTGTTCTCTTAAAAATATTATAAATTTATTTTAAAAAAATACAATGATATTATAGTACACAGTTCCTTAAAAAAGGCGTTTTTATGAACAAATTCTCGTAAAGGTATTTACTTTTAATCCCACTATGCGTCAAATGACTAACCTATCGCCAACCGGGGCTTATCCAATCCCTGTCAACGTTATTTTCTTAAAAAATGGATTTTGAGCCGCCCGACCCCGAAACCAAACCCGAGACTCATGACCTTCCCATCATTATTTTTAATCCAGACGAAATCAACCTACAAAACTACACTCGATTTTGGATGGACAGGTCAACAGGTGTAATCTTAAGTCCTACCATGTGTCAGCTAGGGCACAGTTAACTATTTTTATGTGAGAAATCAGCGAACGAGCACTAATGGCAAGAGAAATTTGTGACCTATAGACACCACAGATGTTATTGGTGCGTCGCTGTCCTATAGCCAGGGTGTAAGGCTAATTGTGTAAGTCACCGGTATAGAAACTGAGCCTAGTTGATGAAATTAAATGTTTAAACTTAATATGTTAAACTTACCTACACTCCATTGAAGCAATTAGGGTGTCATATTATTGTTTTTGTCAACGGTATTGCAATAACTACGTAATTTACAAATAATGTAAGGAGGTAATATCATAATGTCGGTTAATCCCATCAAAATACGACTACGCTCGCGGCCTTTTTAAAACGATCGCCAATAACAAAACCCAATAATAACGTGAAAGTCATTTTGATACGGCACTACCTGCTGCAGCACCGTGAAAACCGCTTAGCAGCCTCGTCGTTGGGCAAGTCTATGTGAACGAGCTGTTTCAAACGTTCATAGACTCACTACGTAATATTTTATATTTGTATCGTACCTAGGGTGTATAGGGACATATGTACACGCATTTACACGCATTCATGTTAAACACATAACATGGCATACACTCTTTCTGACGCTCGTGTTGGAATGATATAAAATTTATATCCTTACAAGTAATGGACATGGCAAAACTGATGGTAAAAAAACACATTTATATTTAATCCATTAGTCGAATTGTGTCACCTTTTAATAGAAGTAGGTTGCGTTTGGAGCTGAAAGCTTTTTATATTATTATATATTTTTCTTAAATTAAGCAGCTTTGAGGCTCTCAAAGGAAAATAATGTTTTCATCTGGCCGCTGGCTATTGTAAAAATGTATTACAGCTTGTTTTCTGCTAACAAAGTGTATTGTGTTTTAAGTTTCTTGAACAATATGAAAGTCAATGCAATAATGTATTAGTTTAACAAAAGCTTGGTCTTTTAACTAAACTGACAATGGCGGTGATTCAGCTGCGCACAAACTATACTTTATTAGATGCATGCTATCTTAATCAAATAAAACTTAACAAAAAAGATGGTTCATTTTAAACATGACGGATTAGCTTGGACATGTCAAATTGTTACATTTTTAATCAAAATTTTCCAAGGAATAGATAAAACGCCCTTAGAAATGTCGTTTAGTCTGATTTGATGGCAGTTAAAGCAAAGTTAGCACCAGTAGCGATTATTTTCCATTTAGCACAGAACACATCGATGTCGACCACTGACTATGGCGACAGAAGTTAGCTATTTAATATTGTGATACCAAAACAAAACATTAAGCATCGGCAACCTATTACATAATACCTTAATCGAAGACATTTCTTGTCCATCTAGATTGGTTTTGATGAACTATAACTTAACTTATATTTTAGGTTGGATCTGTCTCATATAGAAAGAATGCAAGAGTATGCAAACAAACAGGCCAAGAGAAAAGTATTGTAGAAAAATTTACAGTGTTTCTAGAATATTTTTTAATAACTTTCCTACCATATGTACAGGATAATAGTTGTCAACAACTCCTCTGTATGCTACGTATTCGTAACTAGTGCCTACGTATCGTAGCGCATACGTAGCATATTAGTAGCAGATAACACAAACTTTAATAAATGTAAATAGTTGATACTCTTATGTGCCTAAAAACCTTTCTTAACCCTACACAAAGTTTTTAATAATTGTGTTTATGAATTACGGCCAATATTAATAATCAATCCTAATCCAAAACTTGCTGTAAAAGATTGATATTTTGATCAATTTTTATGTTATCGCTTGCCAATAACATGTCTGTGGACGGGATAAATATGGCAATTCTACTAACGCAGCTATCTAGATTGCTTGAAATCCATTAGATTGAGATACATTATTAACATTGGCCGTTAATAACAAAGATTCAATTGTAGGTATTATTGATCCTCGTTGGTTATATAATCAAGAGGACATTTTTAGTGACGCCATTCACTAGGCTCTTATTCGATTTTGAGACATTTATGTACCATGCATGATACCATTATACCGATATTCATTCACATTTTGAAAAAAGGTATAGGCTACGGTAAAGATTTTGCGTGCAAACACTAACATTTTCGCCAAAATTTTTGTATAATTTTATTCATAAGTACCTTTTTTAGGTGAGCGATCTCACGTGCAACGATCAAGCACATATTTAGATTAAGAGCTAAAAAGTTTGGGTTTACATTTCAAAACATTTCTAGTTCCATCCAGAAATATAATTTTAATTCTAAGTTTAATTCAAATGTTCAGTTAATATTGAAATAATTAATTAAAAATTATAACTATCTAAAATTCAATATAGAAGCTAAACAAACCATTAAATTTGGTTTATCTGACAGCTTAAACTAATTAAAGTAGCAAGTACTATAAATAATTTTAATTGAGTATATATTTTATGACAAAATAATGTACTCGTGAGTATTAAGCTTAACGACATCAATTTCAACCTCATTTTACATAACGGACCCGGGATAGTTAGTCTAAACTATTAATTAACTCCAGTGTGTGCATCGACTACTTTGATATATTATTCACGTCCAATAATACAAATTGCAAGTTGTTCAATGTGTCAATTCTAGAGGCACAATCATAAATAATCACCATCAACCACCCATGGGAATTTAATTTTACCGTTGTACGTCATCATCATTATTTTGCGGCGCTTCGCCAAGACGAGCAAAGCGAAAAGCGAGGGTACTACCTAACTACCTTTTTTCTAAGCATTTCAACGTTTTCTTGATCCTTGAACTTGGGTCTTGAATAAGACCAGTGAAACCCAATTTTCAGGTTTCAATCTTTCGTAAACTTACAGAAAATTCAAATTTCTAAAGTATAAGATGTTAGTGATATCTAAATACCCTAGATTACGTCACTGGCTTCCTGATGATTATCAAAATTCATATGGTACTTCCTGAAGTCCTTAAAAACTAAAATTGGGTATAAGAGCTAATATTTGTACACAAACAACGAAACAATTCCGAAACTTGGAGTTTTTATACCCCAAGATATAAATGAGGGGATGAGAATTTGTATGAAATTCGGCGTTTTTTTAACCTTGTAACCGGGGATTGCTTAATACCAGACTAGCTGCTACTTACGACTTTGCCTGTGTAGTCTGGTTATTTAATCTTCCTCGAGGTTTTGGGATAAAAAGTAGCATACATCCTTCTCCGAAGTCTAATCTATTTTTTAAACACAAAGAGTATAATAATATACCTGTACAGGACTTTGAACCTTAAAATAAATTTGCCAATGAAACCCTTTTGATTTGAAATAGGAACACACGCTTTCGCTTTTATAATTTTACCCCATGTAAATAGGACGTATGTACGTGTGTAATACGAGTAGTAGTATGACAGCACCTTCCGCCATAGAAAACTCCTACAGAAAATTGACTGAAAGTTTAGAAACACACAGAAACTTTTGAGTATTAAATATTGCTACAAAATAATTTAGGTAAAAACTAATACCAACGATGCTTACTTCACATTAAACGAACAGATTTTCATCAACATTCCTCCTCCAGCTCCATTTGATTAAAAATTGATATCCAGTTGGAATCTAGTAGATCCACACCAATGGTTTAGTGGCAGGAGCTGTCATACTAGATGTAGGGTAGACAAGAATTAAAGTTCATAACATAATAACTATATTATGAACTTTATATAGTGTACAATGAACTGTTTGTAGTACTAGCCGACCCGGCGAACTTCGTTTCGATTGACAATAACAGCTGCTGATAGTTTGTATGGAAAAAATAAAGTATTATTTCCCCATTTTCCCTGCATTTTTTCCGATTTTTCATTTCATAAAAATCTTCTCCTGACAATACCCAAAACAACAACAAAATTTACCGAAATTGGTCCATCCATTCAGGCGTGATGCGATAACCCAGCGAAATTAATTTTCATATTATATAATATGGACTTCCCTCTCATGACTGCCCGCCGGCTTTGCACAAAGTGCGCGCAGTACTGATCATTATGTTAAATACTAACGATGAATACCTTATTTGTTTGGATAAGGATTAATTTCATGTTTATAAAACACCTTCGCAAATTTAGAACAAATTTGGTTAGCTTAAAGAAAGTATAGTGAACTAACCTTAAAAGATAGGCATATGCTGTTGCAGAAATTTTTTTAGACCTTTTAAAGGGAAACAATTCTGTCGTACATGATTTTTGCGAACTTGAACCGGTTATTACGCGTAGTGCAAGCTTTCGTGAGGAAAAAAACCCCCGATTTTGAAACATTCTTCATTGGTGCTCCGCTCCTAATGGTTTAAGCATAATAATGATATATAACTTTCTTTACAAATGGACTATCTAACACTGAATTTTTTTTTCAATCGGACCAGTAGTTCCTGAGATTAGCACATTCAAGCAAACAAACAAATTCTTTAGCTTTATAGTATTATTCGTAATATCATAAATCATAATACAGTTCATAATATATTTTCCAACTCAACATTATTCATGAAATATGCTTGTATTATATAAATTACATGATTAAATGCATTGAATCTGTAAACAACCTGATTTCATTTCAATTTTATGTCATTTAAGTATACAAAGTAGGTAGTTAAGGTAAATAGGATTAGTCCTGGGGGCTGATTTGCTATATTTGCTATCTCCTGTGGCCAACAGAAAAACGATAGTGATAGCAAACACCAGACACGTCATTTGACAGCTATTTGATGTACACTTTACCCAGTGACCATCACTAAAAAGATATGTAATCAGCCACCTGGTTGTCGGGGAGTTTGTTTCGCCGTTTCTTCTCCTGACCGGCTAGAACGGAAACAGAGGTAGTGTATGGTAGATTGGGTAAAACTTGATCACAATATTTTTTGTTTAAATTAGCAACAAGGCATGGATAGCCATGTAATAAACATATTTTAACTAATTTACGTAAAGATACATAAATAACAAAAATTAAAACTATATAATTAAGCTAGTTCCATATTTGCACTCCACAATTTGGTAGAATATGTTGGTACGAATAAGTATTTTGTTACAACTTTTAAATACACTCATTTCAGAAATAAATTTTAATTAAAAAAAATAAGAATTTTATCATTTCCATGACACTGTAACAAAAGGACAACGTCCAAGGTATACTATTAAATAAAAAATAGTTTTAAAATGGGCTTACAAATAGCAAAGAAATAAATTAACATTCATAAAAACTTGAAGTCGAACATACAGACTCCTTTTTGAAGGAGTTGGTTAACATGTTTATTTTTTATTTTACGCATAGACATACAATACACTTTTTATTATCGTTTCGAAATTCCCGCTGACGGATACCCGCTGCTCTCGGAGCGGCTTATGTCGGACTGGAACCGTCTAAAAACCAAACGATGACCTTCCCGTGACCCTCTAGGAGCGATAACCCCATCTTGCTTCCACTCACCATTATAACAAGCAGCGGGGATACATAGTCGCAAATGATACTGATGATCTTCTTATTGAGTGGCCGCGTTTCGATTCAATGGTAGTTTTAGATTTAAAGACAAAAAAGCTGTGTATGTTATGTGAAATAAATATGTAGCTGGTTAAAGAATGTAGATAAGAATCATTTTCGCAGAACTCTATCACCTAAAATAGAATTAAAGCTAAATTTCAATGTACCGGGATAACTTTTATTCGAATCCACTTAAAAGTTAAGATACAAGTTTTATTTATTAAGCTTTGAGGCATTCAGTGCTGCTCGCATGAGCTCAGAGCGGAATTTTAACTAAATCTTACGCCACTGCAAACAGTTTCCGACCGGGAATCTTTTATAACGGATTCTACTTTAAGTTCGAATACGTCGCTAATGAATCCGAGATTTCAATGCATGGTTTAAGCAACATCGAATAAAAGTTTTTAAGCGCAATAATAATAATACAGACATATAATATACATACATAAATAAATAAATATTCCTGGACAATTTACACAAATTGAACCTAACCCCAAAGTAAGCAAATTATATTATGCTTGTGTTATGGGTGTCAGTCAACGATTCTAAACATAGAAATACTTAAATAGATACCAGAATAAATTTAATAAACACCCAGACCTGGAAATGCAGGCATGTTAATGTTCATCACACAAATGCCTGCCCTCGTCGGGAATCGAACCCGAGGTTCACGGTTGATCGGTGTAGTTAGGCGTGTACGCTAGCCACTCGTCTAACGAGGCGGTCAAATACATGCATACACATTATGTATATACATTAAAATAAATATGTACATGCCTAAATATTTCATGACTTCTAACATATACTATAATTAGCAAATAAATGGTTTCATTTACAGGCTAGTTTACAAATAGTCAATCTTTGCTTAAAACTCGCATATAGGTACGTATTTTATTTCGATATGTACTTTTTTACTTTAAACTTAAATGTATCATTTTGAAATTGGAGGAGGTAATCATTTCGTCTGCATCTTTTTGTTGTTTGTGATGCTATTACTTGGCTAATTTTATATAATATAAAAAATGTATTTCCGTTTTCCTTGGTCATCGCATCTAATTAAGCGAATAATATTTTTTTGTTGTGTTAGCATATTCATAGTTAGTAGACTGAAGACAGGACAAAGTCTTATGACTCAGCTAGTATCTAACATATATGGATAGTTCTTTTTTCGAAAAGTAGCTGATGTTTCAGAAGTGGTCGCTTAAATTTTTTATCAAGATCAGACAAGTGGTTATAGTTATAAATAATGTGGGGTAGTATTTAATAATCTATTTTTTGTGTATTTCAATGTAAAGTTCGAGGGTTCTCGAGTGGCGGCCCCGCACCGGAGGGCGTAGTGTTAGACGACCTCCCACCCGGTGGACTGATGATCTGGTCAAAGTCGCGAGGAGTCGCTGGATACAAGCGGCTGGTGACCGTAACTTGTGGAGCTCTTTGGGGAGGCCTATGTCCAGCAGTGGACGTCCTCCAGCTGATGATTATGATGATGGTGGTGATGATTGAAGTTCGAATCGGTTGTGGCAGTTTAACTGCGCTACAGTTCATTATTTTATTGCTTCCTATTGCTATTGCTATTTATTAACTTGTTGCGAATATTAGAACACATTTCTATCGTATTTTATATTCAACAAATCCAAAATCGTAAAATTTGATAGTGATTAATCAAAAGCTCCTTATGCTTTAAAACATATATATAATGATATAAAACAAATACGATTACAAACCTCTATTTGCTATATATTATTATTTATATAAACCAAATAAAAGAAAGGTCTTCGTATTTCTCAAAATTTATTTCCTCTGCAACTTGCTTCCGCTCAGTCGATAAGAACACTAAATGAATTCCACTTAACGTGTACCTCTGTGAGAGCCGCTTAAAATACTTCATTAGGTCACCACCACTCACCCCCAGAGGTTTGGCCACCTGGCATGGCATGGAGCCCCGCTCAAATTCAATTACGTGAGGCATAAAATTACCGAAACGACTTGCACCGTGAAATATTTTACCGAGAACATTTGTATAAAACCGGAAGTCTACATTGTAAACTCTACAAGAATATCAAGTGTCGTCAGTTTTGTTCACCTAGAAATTAAACAGTACTTTATAGATGTATTATAGACTTTATGTTTCGATTATCTATGTAAATAAATAAAATTGGAATGTCTGTTATATCAAAGTAACCGTTTTTCACTACATACATACGAATATAATATATACGGTACATGTACCAAAATAGAATATTTTATTTTTGTCTCTCTGTCGGTCTGCTTTTTGGTTGATGTTGACGGGACTTACACTGGCTGGTAGCAAATTTAACAAAATTTCTTCCTTTGAACTTTTGCCATCTTATCAATTAACACGTAGTAAAGTACTCCAAGATTCAACCTGCTATTATAGTCTAAATACCACGTGAAACAGACTATAATATCAACTTTAGGTCTATGCTTATTAATATGACGGCTGAAGATTTCGATCCTCGATCAAATTTTAGGCTTTCGATGCATGAAAAAATAGGTAAGATTTTTTTGAAAAGTATTCATACAGAAGCGTCTTATTTACTAGCCCGTGTTTTTAATATTTTCGACATGTTGTCATAGCTATTTTAAAATGTTTTATTATGTTGTGTAACGTAATGCTTCTGAAACGTACTCGATCAAAATAAAAGTAACCAACTCTCCAGAAAACAATTCCCTTAATACCATTACGTGCGGCAGACATGTGTTCACTCTGTGCCGACAATTGCCGCCACCAGCTGTTCCATACGACACTTTAGCTCATTAGCGAGACTGTTATCCAACATTTAAACAACAATCTGTCTTTTACACGCCACTTTATCTAAGTTATGCATCCGCAAGAAACGTACGAACCGACTGCGATTTATTAAACACTAGCTGAGGCCTACGATTTTGTTCTTTTTTAATTCCCGACGGAAAGACACTACTCTTTCCATCGGGATTATTAGTTTTAAAGTTTTAAAGCTGAGGTAATCGGAAGTTTTTTTTTAGGTTTTTAGGTACTCGTACATTTAAAATATATAGGTTTTATGGAGGGATTATGATTTTTTTTAATATTGTTTTTTTTTGGTAATAGGACAGCGAACGGGCAAAAGGTTCTTCTAATAGAGAGATACAGCCGTCACCTATAAACCCCATAGGTATAACTGCGTCGGTGTTCTGTAGCCTGGATGCTAACGACCAAGCTTAAGCCTATCGTGCAAGTCTGCTGACTGCCCTAACCTCCGAACCGAAATATGATATCGTATAATCACGGTGTCAAAAATGGATCCCAACCCGGAGGTATTCCCGCCGTATGTTGCTATACAGCACTCTTCTGTCGTATTGGTAAAGATCCACTTAAAATATTTTTGCCTGGATACTGGGAGGTGGCTGATGGAGTTTAATGCACATCAATAAGAGAGGTGTCGCAAGTTAGATGTATGTGTAATTGTAATGTGTTGTTTCAACCGTCGACGCAGAATGAGGTTTTTTGCTAACGCCTGACTTAAAACGAGGACTGTTATAAGTTTGAAGTGTCTGTGTGTGTGCGTTATCTATTTGTGTATGTCTGTCTGTGGCAGCATATTTTTTAAATGAAGGGACTGTTTTCTATGCGATATTTTTTTATTGGAAAGCTGATGTGATCGAAATGATAGGCTTCGCTTGACTTGGCTACACTACATATTATAGCTTTTGTCGGGGGTTCATTAAAACTTTTAATTTTAAGATTTTTAAATAAAAAAAAAACACGCTGTAAAAACATTAAAAAAGTATCTTCACGCCTATATCCCCGAAGAGGTAGGCAGAGGTACAACCAAGGCACCCACGACTAGCCGAAGACACTAAGTCCCACAATGTGATAGGTGGCAAGCCTATCGCCAACCGGGCACATTTCCAATCCCGACCAACATTTTTTTTTAATTAGAAAATTGGAAAAATCCAATTTTCTTTATGTTGGCCGACCCGGGATTCGAACCCAGGACCTCATGCAGTCAAGTCCAACACCCGGACCGCTAGACCACAGAGGCGACTAAAACATTAAAGCAAATACTAATACTAGTTAAGTACTTTTTCAGTGCCGCGAGTAGAAACAGAAACAAACAAACAAAAAAATGGAAATCTCAGTTTTTTCTCAAATATCTTCAATAACTAGACTCGTTCGTTGCATAAAAATGTGTATAGATTACATAAAGAAGCTTTGACTTTAGTTGGCTTTACCAAGAGGTATTAGAGTGTAACAATGTCGAAGCAATGCTTATTACCTCTTCAAAGCAGAAATATCTCATTATTACCGGAACTTTGGCTTCGTTATATATGTAAGAAAACTTGGCTTTTAGGCTCGGGCAAAAATTAGAACGTTGTATTTTAATAAGTGCAATACTGAATATTGCAATATTATAAAAGTAAATCTCGTTATCTGTGTACGTGCCTGTGGTAACAACTTATTGGAGAACAATATAATATAATATAATATAATATTCTAAATTTAAATAAATATCATTAATATTAAATTCTAGATTTAAACAAAAATTAAAAGTAGTATTTATTACTATTTCCAATCAGTCACTATATAATTCAATCAGTTTTTATGTACGTAAGTTAATGAAAGCCAGGAACGTAGTCTGTGAAAATGCGCAATGAAAAAAATGTTTTATGTGAAAATTGTTATTCGCACTTAATATTTCTTCTAGTCGGTGCTAAGTTGGCATTACTTCTACTCGAAAATGGCTATTTTGTAAAAAATCTTAAAATTCAAATTCTTTGATAGAAGAAGGCGTTACTTTGCGGAAATCCATGCTTAAATCCAAATAAAATTACTTAATAAAATTATTTTTTTGGCGGCAAATTGCAAGTTAAATAATTTTATTTTGATATATTTTTTTTATTCATTGTAATAAAACTTAAAATAGAAATATGAAATAGTTATAATATTACTTACATCTTACATGAGGCACTGGTGACGAGTCTATACAAAGGGTTATTGGTAATTGAACCGGTTCCTTTTAAGGGGTTATAAGGGTTACAAGGTCATTGGCTACCATTTGGAGTCCAGATCTCACTCCTGTTGATTACTGCGTCTAGGGTTACTTAAAAAGTATTGTATACGACTGGTCGTTCACACCTGTGCCATCTATTGAAGAGTTAAAACGTCGAAGAATAAGTGCTGTAGAACAATTAAAAGTAAATTTGACAACTATAGCCCGATTTTTTAATCTCAGATACTAAACTGCCATTAGCAATGTTGTGAGTTTTTGCGATTCTTAAATAGTGTCGAGCCATTATCGAAAAATATCAACTAAATCTGTTGCCGATTTTTATAAGTTACACTGAATAATCGGACCATGTATATTTAGAACGAATTACTACAAAACTAATATGGTTTGTAGCCGTAAGCTAATAAATGTCATTATTTGTATTTTCACAAAACAAAATTTATAAAAAACAACACCTTTTTTTAAGTACCTAATAATTTTATTTTTTATACAGATAATGACTCGGTACTTGAATACCCAAAATTATCTGACTCGTCATCTATAATTAAACTATTCGTAATGTCGTCGACTTTATGATCCCGTTGACAAATTTGTCTTTGGTTCTCAACATATGAGCTATACAGTCCTCCCATCGCTGTGGAGTAATTTGAAGAAACAAGAGCTTCTTCAAGGAGAAGGCTCCAAAAAATTTTGTATTCATTTAATTTAAAACAATTTTTTTTTGTAACAGAACAACAAACTACAGTATTTTTATGGCAAAAGACAGCGAAAAAGCACGTGGCTCCCCTGATGGTAAGAGATAACCGCAGCGTATAGACGCCATATACTTTACAGGTGCGTCGCTGCGTGGCGGGGTTGACCAATCGTCTAAATCTATAGGTTGCCTACCCTCCGGAGTGGAACACGACATTGTCACTATGGTGGCAGGAATATGTAAAGAGGTGGATCCCTATCCGAAAAAGTGGCTTCACAGCACTCTCCAGTGGTCTTGTTGTTAATGGCCTGTTTCGCCGTTTATTATTTCTATGTAGTATTCCTGCATGCCGCTATTGATACAAACATAAAATACGATTTGCTTATTTGAGGGTTAGATAAATTTGTGTAATTTGTTCAGGCCTCAGGGTTATTTATTTCTTTTATTTAAAAGATGACGCAATATGGTAAAAAAAAACAATGTAACAGTTGCGAAATCACCAAACTTAATTTAAATAAAGTAACAGCAGGAAATTGATACCTTGAGTACAACAGGCTCAACGTTTGAACACTTCAATATATTGAAGGACGAAAGGTTAACGTAATTTACAATACAGTAAATTGCATAAAATTGACTTCGATTTCAATGTAATCTCGTCTAATTACACACAAAATTGAGTATTTTTCTCGATTTCCATTCTATTCTATCAGCAGACCTAGATTTGGTGGCAATAGGACCACTTCGGAAGTACGCTACCTTAAATAAAAAAATAATTTTTGAAATAACATTCCCTTTTTCGATGTCAGTTAAAAGTGACTAACAAATTTAGGTTTATAGCAGAAACCCCAAATTTGATCGTTTTGATTTTTTATTCTGCGAAAATCGACAATAATTTATATTTTGAAAAAAATAAAGTACTCAGAGAAAATAAATTAGGAGAGTGGAAAACTAAACTTCCATGCATTAAATTTTCAAGTTCATCGCTCAGTATAGCTCTTACTGAAAAGCTGAGAGTATAACTAAAGGCTATGTTAGTAATTTCCACGTGCGTGTATTTTAATGGTTTCTAAAGTAGCTAAACAAATATTTCTGTAATAGTCAGCATTGAAATTATAAATTTTAACAAAAAGGTACCAAAGTTAATTTAGCTTTCAAAGCTCTATCAAGAGTCTACAACAAGATACCTGCTAACTTTCTGAAAGATGGTCTGCAAATTCACTTTGTAAGATTAACTTTTAATATTAAATTATACAATCATGCTATTATTATACAAACTTCTCAGCGTAGTTTTTACTTGAAAAAGTTAGACGATGAGCGAGCATCTGTCTGAAAGTAAGGAGCAATCTTCGTTCATATAACTATAAACTGATGCCGCACACTTAGTCGTGCTAGCATACCGTACTGTTTATTATTTTTCCTTTTACGTCACGTTCAAACATAATATGTACGTTAAATAAATATTTACCTTGTTATCTAATACATAATATGAAAATGACAACCGAAATCGCATCATATATATCGCTATATCAGTAAACAAACACACGGCTCTCCTGAAACGGTAAGAGACGACTGTGACTCCTAGACACCATAGATGTAGATACGCGCGGCTGTCGCTGTGATTTTGGGCATATTGTGCAAGACCCTCCGGATCGGAACATGACCGAGTCATTTTGACTGCACGAATAGGTATGGCGTCGTATTCCAAATCTACCACCAGTGATCTTGTTGGTGATTACCTGTATTTTATCTGGTGCTCACCTTTTACTAGCTACGTGCCATACAAGTAAAATTTTTTTTTATTATACTCAGTGGACCCGGAGCACCACATGCGCATATCTTTACAATGTACATTCATATTGTAACTAACATTTTTTTCTGAATTGCTAATTTAAGAAAAAATATTTTCACGTCCGTGTTCCTGAAGAAGTAGGCAGAGGAACAACCAGGACACTCACGACTAGCCGAAGACAGTAAGTTTCACAATGTGATTGGTGGTAAGCCTATCGCCAACTAGTCACATATCCAATCCCGGGCTACCTTATTTTTTTATTAGGAAATGATTTCTATTTTTTTGTTGCTAGACCAGGGAATCGAACCCGTTACCTCAACAAGTAAAATACGACGCCGGACCGCTAGATCACAGAGGCGAGAAAACCTTATTTATGTAAACCTAAATGTATAATAGTTGTATTTTAGTCTTACGTAGACTACAATATAGTAGCTTAATTTGGAGGCAATGACTGTCTCAGAAACGATAAAAAAGTTTTTTATTAAATTTGAAAATAACGGGTAGTGAAAAACTTGTGTTTAAGAAATTTATTTTAGGTAGCATTTTAGTGTAAAGTATAGTTGAGAGTTGAGACACCGATAACGCAATCCGTTATTATTAACTATTATCAACACAACAAATAATATAAGTAACTATTATTAATGAGATCACATTAAGCTTACTATTAGGTATTAACTATATAACATTGGGTTACATCAACACGTGTAATCGGAACAGAGGTTTTTTTTTTACTTATTACTATTTACTAGTCATACTAATGTTCACATGACTGATATAACTTAAGTAGCTGTAGCCCGCGGCTTCACTCGCGTAGTCTAGTTATTTAATATTTAGCTCTCCAACGCTGTCCGTTAAAATGTTGAAATAAAAAGTAGCCTAAGTCCTTTTACAAAGTTTAATCTCATTTTTTTAAATATCAAAATAAGTCAGCGATTTGACATGAAAAGGGAACACACACTTTCTCTTTTCTTATTTTACCTCAGACAAATAGTAGGAATACCTACGTTATTGTTTTTACAGTTTTACTTAGGCAATTCCTGTGAAAATTTAGAAATACATACATACCGTCTCTGTAGTCTAACCGTCCGGTGTTGGACATGACGGGAGCTCCTGAGTTCTATTGCCGAGTTGGGCAATACAGTGGCAGACTGCCGAGAAAGTAGAGATGTTTTTCTCGTCATTTTTTTATTTATAAGTAAATAATATGTTATTATTTATGCAAGAATATAAATAATTGGAAAACTAACAACTCAAAAATGAATTACTATACGATAAGAAAACCCTTTGTTGCCCGTGTTACTACCAATGTTACTACCAGTAGTAAGACGGGTATTTTTTTTTCCGTTTTTACTACTGTAGTTGTAAGTTGCAAGAAGGGAAATACTAAATTGCCTATTTTACTACCAAGTGACTACAGTTGTTACACGGGTAACTTATTTGCCGTTATTACTACTGCAGTCGTAAGTTGTTAGAATGAAAACATTGTGTTATCCGTCTTACTACTACCCAACTGTAGTTGTTACATGGGTAACTTGGTAGCATTACAGTTATAAGCAAAGAAATATTAAATTATCTGTGTTACTACTATCAAAATAAACTTTCTCCGTCTTCAATAAATAATCTAAGAATCAAGTTGTATACAACGTGATTAATTTTCTGAGCTATGATTAATAGACAGATAAAAAACAAAGGAACCGAACTTTCTTGTTTAAAAGGTCACAAATAACAAAAAATAATATGAATAATTCATAGGAACTTTTATTTTAATTTTGAATTTTTTAACTTAATTACGAGGATTAATAAAATGCAAATCATTTGTTTTGAAATTACAAACATTAATGTTTTTAAATTGTAATTGTAAAATAAATTGTAAAATAATTACCCTAAAATACTACAAAAACATTTAGATTTAGATAAGAAAATTAACAAAAATAAGTAAACTAAAACAAAACTTATTTTATTATATATTATAAAGAAAACGATGATATTCTGGAGAGAATAAATTTAAAAAATTGTTCAGTAAGCACAACCCTTCCGTAAGGAGCCGCCCGAGCGAATACTTCGCGTCTGGACCGCGCGGTCGGTAGACTATAGTGTAAAAAGATTCATTTAAATCGAATGATGTGAAGAGCAATTCTGTTTTATATTAAATACTTGTGATGAATAACCATGTTTATAAAAAAACCCTTCGCAAACTATGCATTATAATAAAAAAAAAAATATTTAGGACAAATTTGGTTAGCATAAAAAAAGTTATAGTAAGAACCTTAAAAGATAAATATATACGGCTTTTCTTTAGAAATTTTAAAGGGAAACAATTTTGTCACACATATTTTTTGCGAAACTTGAACCGTTTACGCAGTGCACGCAGAGGAAGCTCTAAGTAGAAAAAATAACCCCTGATTTTATAACATTCTTCATCTTTGCTCCGCTCCTATTGATCGCAGAATGATGATATAATATAGCCTATAACTTTCCTCGATAAATTGGTTATCTAACACTGAAAGAATTTTCAAATCGGACCAGTAATTTCTGGGATTAGCGTTCAAGCAAACACACTAACTCTTCAGCTTTATAATATGTATTAGTGTATGTATTATTATATTGCGAATTAACATTTAAAAAACTGAAAATATTGAGTAGTGAGCTTGTCTTATTGTATTTCTGAATAGGTAGGTACTCGTATTATGCACGAAATATTTTATAGAAAAGTGACAGTATACCTCTTGTTGGTTCTTTCTAGAATTCAACGCATGTTTTCTCTTTTCAGTCAGGTTTTCTTGCAAATTGATCGTATATTCGAATGTCGATATGCACTGATATTGCTCCTACATGTGACTTCCTCGTCGTTGAAGTATTTTTATGTTTGTACAAGTTTTGAGTTTGAGCAGTTTGAGTTATGATTTCCGTCAAATACAATTGTATAAAAATCCAACGTCACTGTATTGATCTGCAATGGAAAAATACAGTTTTTATTATAACCACGGTAATGGTTCCACCTCTTCATACATTGGAGGTTGCGTTCCTTGTCGTCAGAAAATGATATTCGTAATTTGGCCTTAACTTATTGCCATACTTGACGTTAGCAGTTATCTTGAAGTAGCAGAACACATTTATCGCATTTTTCGAATGTTTTCTATCTGACTGTCTGTGGTCTCAACTGGGATTTACGTCGCATCTACTGGACCGATCGTACCGAAATTTGGTAGATATGTAGTCTCTGCACCGAGAAAGGCTATAAAATTTTTATTCCACCCACTGAAGGTTTTTCCCGTGGCAGAGATGTAAAAGTCAGAATGGATATTAGGCAATAATTTGTTAACGTGTTTTTTGATTAAATTTACTTCTTTTTGTAGTCTACGCCTTACAGATTATCCCGATATTTTTAAGCAGTAAGTTTTGTTCTTTAGAAATTACAGACATAACAACACTCAGTATAAACTAACCATATAAATAACTTGAAATCTGGAATGCAGAGAAACGTTTGAACGTAAAGGACAAGGACAACTTACATATATATACATATCCTCACACCAAATCCCCCTCCATAACAGGCAGAGAGTATCGAGTGGCAAGTGAACCGATTTCGCCGGGTCGGTTAGTAACGGAATAAATACATTAAGCAGTGGCCATCATCGACTTACTGCCACCTGAGACTGCTTATTACTAGGGCAACTGATAGTTTTCTGGCCGCTCAGAAACGTAATTATAATTCTAGAATTAAAAAAAATAAAAACCTCCGTTAAATTAATACATAAGAACACAACACATAAACACACACGCTCACGCACACACACACACACACACACACACACACACACACACACACACACATATGCGTTAATCCTACAAAACGTTTTTCCGTAGAGGGTTACAAAATAATTTTTAATACAAATTCTTTGCTGGTATTATGAATATGTACTATTTGATCGCCTCTGGTCTGTCGGTCTAGGTGTTGGACTTGAGTTCTTCATTAGGCCCGGGGTTCGATTCCTGGGTTGGGCGAAAAAAAGAAAATGTGGTTTTTCCAATTTTGTAATAAAAAAAAAATGTTACTTGGGGTTATCACATGGCGGGACTTAGTGTCTTCGGTTAGTCATGGGTGCCCTGCTTGTGCCTCTGCCTACGTACTTTACCTACTTATGAATATGTACTTCATTCTTGTTATTTTTTCTACGATTCAGCAGCAATTGAAAATAGTCTGTGTCACGTCAGCATTAATTTTCATGCTATTAATTTTTACGATGATCATTTGGGCTTTCCCTGTCTCATGCCACTGTTCGTTTATCTAGTTTGACGAGTATAAACGTGGTTTTACTAATCCCAATTCCCAAGGCCCAAAACCTCAGTCGATTGGTGTCGATTGGTGCCGTGAAATGGTTCAAAGATTTACCAAAAGAGACTCAAATATTGGTTTCGAGATACTTAGGTATGCTTGACGACAGCTAGATTTACTGTTATGATTCGGAAAGACAGTCCTCTCAGTGGGTGTCAAGCGACTGCAAAATGTAGTCCGTGTGAATGGAACTTTCCGTTATCAATAAGAAATTGCAACCGGCCACGTCTTGCGGTTATGGTTGTCGCATCGTTCGTGTGAATCGAGCTTTAAAACTCCAACACCACAAACCTAAAACTAGATAATGTTGCTAGAAACTATCAGAAATTGTTTAATTAATATTCATGTTAGTGCAAAGTTCACCGTGTAAGGGTACCATAACACGACGACTGTAATTTGAATACACGTGTGATAATTAAGAAGCTTGTAGGCGGTGTAGATGTTATATTTTAGCCGCAACCACTTGAAAATAATTATATAAGAGCCAGTAAAATAGTGAGTTTTCTCGCTCACAATTTGCGTATGCGGGCACAAGCGTCCTTTTATGGCAGAAGTTCGCACATAAATTTAACGCGAACACCTCCAAGGTAAATAGACGAGTTAAACGAAGATATTTCAACCCTTAACGTCTTATAGGTCATAAAGACCAGATTCATGTTTGTTGTTCTTCATCGGGAGAACTTATGGGGCCTTTTAAATTAATTAAGTTGGGAAGTTTTAATGATATCGCTTAGGAGTTAATGTGTTTTGTTGAATCATTTAAAATTGTTTTGAATATCTTATGATATATAATTGTTTATTCGTTGACTAATTGTTTTGTTATTCAAACATAATTCTAACGCCGTAAACTGCAAAAACTGAGGTTTCATCATACCAATTAACCTTATCAATGTTATCATTTAAAGGAGATTGAGCATTTCTGGACCAAATATTGAAAAATAAATGCTAGCGGCCACTTCGAATACTAATTTTAAATGAAAGCTACGAATATATGGTTCATTTCTTTTAAGGGGTATAATTCTCAGATATGGATAGTTAATAAGACTGTCGCCATTTCATGTTTTTAAAAAGTTGCGAAACATTTTAAACAATTAGATGCGCAATACCCAAGCCTTTACAGTTTCATCACTTTTCTGCATAACTTCAGTAATGCTGCACAGT
>NJDC01001598.1:339540-354511 GCA_002245475.1 Calephelis virginiensis
CCTTAAAAAGTTACAAGTTGTTCAGAACATGTTTATGCGTACTGCCACCGGTAGTCCGTGGAACGTTCGTAACGAGGACCTTCATCGCGACCTCGATTTACCCAAGATAGCGCAGCATTTCAAAGAACTATCGGAAAGTTACTTTGAAATTACGGCTGCCCACCCGAACCCTCCTCCCAACCGGAACAGAAATTCACAAAACAACATCATTCTGCACCGTCGCCGCCGGTCTAAGCTACGAAGACCTCTCTTGCGGCTGGCGCCGAACGCCGAGCGACGAGCCGCCACTACTCCTCCATCAAGTCCACCTAGTAACCAGAACGCAGCACCAAGTCTCCCGGGAGACAGCCCTTATTCCTGGCGATGTAGAGAACAGTCCAATCCATCTAAATGTCTCGGGCTGAGCACTCTGCTCGTCCCAAAATAGCCCAATGAAGTTAGCAACAAATTAGCCATTAAAAAAAAGCTGCACAGTCTTGACACTTGCATTAAAACTACTTTATGTTGCTTGAAAAAAAAGTCTTACAAAAAACTAACTTAAAAAAAAAATCACTAAACATGTTATTACTTGATGTTTTATAAGAACTCTCAACAATTACGAGATTGACATAATCCACTCATAGAAATACAGCAATAAAACAGTAATAATTGGTTAAAACACAGTTTTTCTATCTTTTTTAAGTTTTGTTAGTAAAAATCAAGATATTAAAATATCATAACTCTCAAACTATCCATGACAGCGAAGTAAAGTTTTCGAACAATGTAAACACTTATCACTACCATTAAACAAAATCTACTTCCAGAAGTGGCAACCGGTTTTTTTTCATGGTCCATGCTTCCTTTACTACTCTTCACCCAAACTAATAATATAAATACGCAAGTCTGTCTGTTATGCGTTTACGGTTAAACCGCTACACAATTTTTTTTAAATATAGTATAACTAGTTATAAAGGCTACTTAAAAAAAACAACTCACATAGTAGGTACCTGCTTTAATAAAGGTAGGCTTGTACAAAAATCAAAATTATTCTACACTAACGACGATGATGGACAATCAGTCAATTATAAATCAAAAGCTCATTCGTTCTTGATCAAATTTGAATAAAACCTCGCGAAAATGACTAAAAACAAAATCAAATAGAAAAACAATCATCAAAATTTGACCGTCTAGAAAATTTATTAAAAAGTAGATTTCCTAATCGTCATCATTTGCTAAATCCTAAATCATGTTTCTTTAGGTACTTAAGATTTTTTACGATTGTGTCAAACGCAGATACTAGATATAATGATATGTTAAGTATCCGAAATAGAAGTTGTCAATAATGTTGTAATTTAAAATCTTTAGTTACCACACAACGCGTAAAAATAAACTCTTTTATGAAATAAATACCATGAAGAAATTGTTTTTTTGTACTAAGTATTAGAAAGTTCAATTCGGTCATGTATGAAATAGTAAAAAATCTTAACGTTCGTTGAATTCATTTGTATCAATTAAATTATTCAAAAAACATTTTTCTGTAGGATGTTTAAGTTTAAAGTTTTATTATTTAAAGAACTGAACATGAACTGAAAATGAAGTTTTTCACAAAATATAAAAAAAATACTTCTAGGACCACGTCAATGCTTTTAATGCTGATAAACATACAGAATGTCCCTATTCTAATCTCTACCTTAGTATAGTAGTTGCCGAGGGTAAAGAAGGTAATGCTGATGTCACATCTCACGCTTTTTATTATTTAGTCACATAATACTCAGTAATGATACGCCTGTAATTTCTAAACAACAAAAGTTGTGACTTTGAAAAAATACGGCAAAATCTGTAAAACACATCGAACTACGCCTTATAAATTAAAGCCCAACTTACGTTTTGACTTCTACCCCTCGTTACTTTTTAACTTTTTTTACTTTTCATATTTACATATTCCGCAAATAAATATTTTTTTCATTTCATGAAAACCCATTCAGTAAGGAGGATAAAAGTATCCTATAACCTTCCTTGAAACATCAAGTACCTACTTGCCACTTTTGTTATAATTGGTTCAGTAAATTCCGTGTGATTCGCGGTCGGTATACAGATAAACACATAGAGAAACATTCTTAAAACGGTAGAAATGTATTTTGCCCATTTTAGTCGCATGTATCTATTTTCTTAAATAATTTGAATGTACAGATTTCACTTTTCTTATAAGTAAGTAGATATAAATATGAGACTATAATGTATTTAATTAATCATTTTTCTGGTAACTCAAATGTCAGTTGCTATAAAATAACGCGCACTGCTTGCTTGAAGAGTGTAGGGATATTCATACCCTCCATAGTTTAAATAGCGGATATACGTACTTGCGTATGTCCAGGGTCCCATCACTCGCGACTGCAACTGCTGTCACATACATCCTATATTACCGTATTAAAGAGCGCTTATGTTGATCTGCATTTTTTTCTGTTATCCAATCAAGTGGAAGTAGCTGCTATTAACACACCTGTCTTACCAAACAATCCAGTACTTCGTCCGTAGCTTATATAGATTTAAGCTTCTTGGAGGCAATTCAACGTCAGCATATTCTTTACGTTTTAAATTATATTTCAGGATAAAATTTAATGAAAAATCATTATTTTAACTATAATTATAATATTTTGACCAAGCCTTTTTTCGTAACGCACTTTCAATATACTTTCTAATATACTAGTTTGAACAAAACAACACTGGTATATTTTTACAATTCTTTAATGCACTATCACCAACTATCACTCTTGCAGAGTTCCGTTCCGAAACATTCGTACACCAAGACTGTTCATTCTCGACAAGTTGACGTCGGTTTTATACATTTTTGAAAACATTCAAATCAGCAACTGTTACAATTAATTAGTTATAGTGAACTATGTCCGCGTACGAGAATGAACAAATATTTTATTTACTGCTTTTACAAGTGTATTATATTTTTGACATACTGTTTTATAATAACGAAATCATATGCCACAAAATCAATAAAATTATGATTGAATTATGATAAACTAATATCTAATTTGTGGTGAAATATTTCGGCTCACAAGAGCGGAAATATGTATTTTATTTATTACTTTTAAAGATTCCATATATTTTTAACAAGCTGTTTGACTGTACTAAAATTATATTTGATAAAATAAATATTGTAGATGTTATTGCTAATATAATTGCAACAGACTAATAATCAGTAAGTTTATTTACACTATTGACCACGTGCACTGTTGACAGCTAATCTTACACATTTGATAGATGCGCTTACACTAGATTTATTAGAAAACATTTTCCATACTACATATTATCCTCATATTGCAGGTCGACTTAGGTTCGGATCTTAGACCGTTAAAAGTATATAAGTATAGGCATAGTACGAGGGTGGATCCAAAAGTTCTAAGCTCGATCAAGAAAATGAAAGAAAAGTGGGTCTACATCTATTTTTATTTTTCGACATAGTCTCCATCTAGCTCAACACACTTCTTCTACCTGACCTGCAACTTGTTTATCCCCTCGAAAAAAAAAGATTCCGGAAGGTCGGCGAAATAGTCGTTTACTGCGACTATCACCTCATCTTTGGTCGAAAATTTCGAGCCACCCAAGTGTTTTTCTAAATTTGGAAATAACTGATAATCCGAGGGGGCTAAATCCGGCGAATAAGGTGGGTGGGGTAGCAATTCGTTGCCACAATCATGGATTACAGACATTGTTTCAACCGAGGTGTAAACACGTGCACTGTCTTGATGAAACAAAACTTTCTTACGCAACATTCCCGGCCTTTTTTCTTTTATTTCTTCCCGGAGTCTACGTAAAAGGTTACAATAATAACTAGAATTTATAGTTTGACCTTTCGGTAAATAATCTACAAAAGTAATGCCCTTCGCATTCAAAAAAACAGAAGCCATGAATTTGTTAGTCGACAAAACGACCTTAGCCTTTTTCGGTGTAGGAGAGTCTGATCTTTTTCACTGTTTAGATTGTTGCTTTGATTCAGGAGTATGGTGGTGAACCCAGCTTTCATCCATGGTAACAAATCTAGACAAAAAGTCCTCGGGATCAGTCTCAAAAAGTCCAAACAGTCTCGCGAAATTGTGTATCGAACTCGTTTTTGTTCAGCTGAAAGCAACCTCGAGACCCAGCGAGCAGAAACCTTATGGAACCGCAACTCTTCCGTTATTATGTGTTGCACCCGGCCATAACTAATGTTTGTTATCTCAGCTATCTTACCAATGGTCAAACGTCGGTCACCCAGTACGAGATCACAAATTTTATCGATGTTTTCTTTCGTGGTAGAGGATGTAGGCCTTCCACTCCTAGGATCACTTTAATGCTCTCACGACCGCGGTTAAACTCAGCTACCCACTACTTCACACTGGAATACGATAAGGCAGACTCCCCCAAAGTGCTCACCATATCTTGATGGATGTCTTTTGGTGATAGGCCTTTTTTATTGAGGTACTTAATGAATGCATATGGGGTTCAATTTTCTCCATTATTGAAAATTGCGTCAGATTACTTCAAACAAATAATCACAGAAAATTTGTGTTGTGCAGTATCGGAATGAAACTGCGCACAATAAATCAATATGACACATACTAACAAATGACGGTAGATTTTAAAAAGATGTCATAGCTCCATGTAGGTTAGGCAACGAACTTTTGAACCCTCGTAGGACTTGAATCCTCAGTAGCGCAAATGGTTAGATCATTCGTCGGCTTGAGACGAAAGGTTACAGGTTCAAATCATGTGTAGGGCGGATTTTTTTGCTTCCTTTAAAATTTATAAAAAATTAACCCAAGCACAGGGCAAGGCAAGTTTGTTACAAAGAACCCAGAAAGAGTCCTGGACGGCAGGACCACCAAGTTTGATCATCTCAGCTGTAACCATATCTACTCCCGCAGCCTTACCATATTTCATACTTCTTATCGCCCATTCAACTTCTTCCATCAAAATGCCGTCAGATGCCTTCGCTATTTCCGAGTCATTTGAGTACTCAGACCCAGCGGCAGCATCTTGGGCGCATACATACATTGCATAAAAAAATATTGTCCTTGAATTTTGATGTATTATTATCATTGTTAATGCTAGTAACTAAATTGTGTTTAGGAAAGATTTTTTTGTGAAACTTGCATCATTTGGTTACAGCAATTTTTTAAAACTATTAAAACTTAATGGATTATACCATTTTTTAACGTTTTAATTTTAATGTTAACTTTAATTTTAACCATTCTGAGTAACTTATTCAATATTACATAATTGTTTTACTTGTATTTTTTATATAAAAAAACTTTCTTTTCATTTAAAAAAATAACTTATATTATCATTAAATATTAACGATTAAGTGCCTACTTAATAGCCAACAATAATCAATTTTGGAAATTTGTTTTTTTTTTCAAGCATTTCGTTTCGATGTGATTGCATCAAAATCGACTTAGCATTTTGATTTTTAAGTATTTTTTTGTTTTTATTTTTTTTACTAGTTGCATCGTATTGTTAGCAACTTATTGTTTTGCTTAGGAGCATCTTTGTTGTTGGCGATGTCATGTGCCATTTGCAATGGCAATAAAAAAATTGAGGTCATTATATAAATTATTATAATACTCATAGTTGCGCGTGCTAACTTTGATCAGCGAAATTTAATTGCATTATTAGAAAATTAAAAACTTAGAATTTTCTAAAGACTTGTTGCGTTATTTACAATTTCGTATTCTTCGTAGAAATCGGAGATAAATATTAAAAATGTCGTATCCAATTAAATACTTATCGTTGAATAAACTTGAATTAGAGCATGAAGTCGCGGTTAGAGGTGAGACGCCCGCCCCAAATGTAGCCGAGCTGCGCAAACAAATAAGTAAGCTTGCACAAATAATACCAGCAGATCACTAGTTATCCTCTCACGTAGAACCTGATACAGATATCACAGCATGCTACAAGGTCTTAGAGCGGATAAAAGCAGTGCTATCTTCCGATCCATCGGACAAAATAACCCTATGGCGTGCTGAAAATAATTTACACCACGTTTACCACCGACTTAATTTATCGAATCGAATGTAAAATAATAGATAAACTTTCTCCATTGGTTTACGTCTTGGAAGATATGCAAGAAAAAACCTAGGAACATGGCATATCAAAGACTTAAGAATGCCAACTCCACAATACAAATCCTAAATCGTTTACTTGATTCTTGGTAATGCTGTACTACTTTGATAACCATTAATTCGGTAGGAATTAATGTTAAACCAGGTGAAGCGGAGGTTCGATTGTCATTTTAGGAAGTCAATCGCAAGTTTGTATATAGGATTAAACAATTCTATTACTTAAAGTAACTTGATTAGTACAAAATGTTAAAGGCTCATATTTTAAGTTACTAACTCATTAACTTAGATTTTCTTATAAGTTTAAAACACTACAATAATAGTTTTACATTACTTATTTTAAAGAATAGTAGTGAACTTAGACGAAATCGGAGTAGATATTCTGCGTAATTATACCACTTTGTTTTTTTTTTAATTTATTTATTTAGCTATATTTATACACGTCATATGAATTTATTATAAGATATTATTTATTTGTATAGTATTGTAATATCAATAAAATGTCATGTCGTATGTACTACATTTTCTTAATTAGATATATTATTTAACCATATTAGGATTTTGTCCTTTCTTTTAGGTAACCGATATTGTCACACACACACATTTCGAGCGGCTGACAACTCGGTAAACAAGCCTATTGTCATACATACATACATACATACACACACATACGAGCGGCTGACAACTGTTTAAGTAACCCTATTGTCATATAAACAAACAGACATTTTGGGCATCCCTTTAAGGTCCCATTATTTGTTTGGGAACATCTTATATGGTCCTATCATGGAGGCTCTCGTTGTGGAGTCATTTTTAAGGTCCCGTTGTACGGGCCTATTAATTATTGATGGGCCATTATTAGGGCTTGTTATGGGTCATGGACCATATTGTTTATGGGTCCTGGTCACTTGACGTGATTTTGTATTTTATTACATACATATTTTTTACAAATACACATTACAAATACACATGCGCGTGATGATCATACACACACATATACCGACACACTGACATACACACACACGTGCAGATGACAACACGTAAAATAAGCTCTCGTCTTTAAAATATGATAGTGACTTGAGAGTGTGTGCCATTGATTGTGAGCCATAACTCCGTTTGAGTAGGGGAAAAGTCTTATCCTAATCAATTTAAAATTACCACAACCACTGGACACGTTAAGAAAATATCGGTTAATATATTATGTATTCTTATTATTCTTTAGTTATATATCTATTCACTTAAGCTTAATTTGTCGTAAGACATGCCGTTTATCTCGGGCAGACCTATTAGTGCATACCATTCATAAGTCCAGCCAAGTAGTCTGGTATATCTATATAAACAAATACATAAAAATATGTTTTTATTATTATTAAAGTTAATGATATGTTTTATTGTATTTTATTTTTAATATACATTAATATATCAGGTCTACAAAAATCGGTCGTTGTCAAGCAAGTCTAAGTAAGTATTATGTAACAATTGTTGAAACGTTCGTCGTTTTATATATTTTTGTGATTTATCAGTGGGCCAGTCAACCTATTAGATATCACGTTTTTTTGTTTGGATCCACTTAATCGGGCCAAATTCAAACGTGAGGTAGGAAGATTTTTTTTTATTCGTCTCTGCCTTGAGTACTTTAACGTTGTAACATTAATTACGATAGCCGAGTGTGCGGCGTATAGAATTACTAAGGGATGCGACTAATTTGATTAAATTAAAAAAAAAACTCCTAGTTAGTACGTTTAGCTAGTTTGTTTAGTAATCAAAATTTTGAGGAGACTTGTTTCCCAGACCCGACAATTCGGTGAGTTTTCATGTATTCCCTGTGTAATAGCTTATTGAATATTTCTTTACAGCTATAAGCGAGTGATTAAAAGCCTAGCAAACAAAGATTAAGCTTGTCGCTATATTTGTATTTCAATTAATATTTATGAGCACACGCTAAATTGTTATTTTTGCCTATTGAGTGATTTTAAGGTTATTAGTGCACATATATTGACCGATGTTGCTAACCACCTGCTCGCCGACACCAAAGATAGCTAATAGACTAGCAAGGAATCATGTAATGTCAGCTACGATGGTAGCCAATTGTGGTAACAACATGGCCGCGACATGTCCAGTGGGAGGACCTATAATCCCCTGCCCTGGAATCGTCGTGGCCTGGTACTGTCGTCCGTCTGGCGACAGTGTCTTAGCGAAGTTGTCATAACTTCCAGGGTCCACGGTACCGACCGGAAGTCGACCGACCACTGCACAAGGGCCAGACGAGCATCCAGAGTTTTGAGTCCGGATGCAGCTCAGGCAGCGCTGGTAGCAGTCCAGCTCTTGCGGACCCAGGCCCAAGAAGGCTTTTTACATAGACAGGGCAGTAGCATTTCTATACAGGCCACCTCTCTCCCTGTCATATTTCCATAATACTGCATAATAACGTACCCACGCCACATCACTCAGGGGAGGTTATGAAACCGCCCTAAGTGAACCTGAGATTAATAACGAGAATTCTTCAACGTCAGGAATTAGTAGTATTAATAGTATTATTATTGGTATATTGTAAACTATAAGATTTATCCATTGTATTAATGAATAATATATTTCATCAATTCTTTGATTTTATTTTATATCATAACATTTCTTGAATTGTCTCCTGTCTCCTGTTCAACCTGGTCTCATGCTTAAAGGCAGATGGGAGCAGATGACATGCTAAAAAAGATTGTAACTGGATTACCAAGAAAAATGTAGAGAAATTGTGTCACAGACGCAGTTATTTGCATTTTGTATGTTAAATTTGTAGTACACGTGCCGTACCTAGAATAACAGGCTGGTTAGTCAGGAAACTCGAATAAATTAATCGGGTGATACTTTAACTGTCCCTCACGCACTAAATCGAACTATAAGCCTAATAAAGATAACATGAAGACATTTGACAAAAAAACCTGTAATATCTGTAGTCATAGACGGCCAGGGTCATAAATGATACTACAGTACTAGTGCTTCACAGTTTAGTTTTTGCCGTGCAAAATGACAACCCAAACAACAAAAAATTAGAAGAACGGGCTAAAACTTAAAGTGGTTGACAAAAGTAAAATTTTAATGAGACCTGAATTTTCCGGACAGCGAAATAATGTCATAAAGCCACATTCTTATATGTAAGCCTAAAAAATGGCGAGATTGTCTCTCAGCCTCTTGTTTGAAATGATCTTACAAAGTTAACAAATATTTGGAAATAAATATGGCTTTGTCGTGTAAAGAAAGAAACGCCCAGCGAAGGCATCAGCAGCGTCTGATTTATTTTCAACCATTAGTTTTGTTAAACGACTTGAATACATGACAGTCGCAGTACTTTCATTTATATTTAATTTTACAAACATTAATGTAAGTTCATAGTTTACTGAAAACCTGTACCTGAAAACGTGCGATCAAAGTAGTTAGAAGCAAAAGTTAGGGAAATCCAGGATGTATGCCCACCTTCTATAGAATAGAATATATTTTTACACGTTCACCTTACAAGAGGCACTTGTAACGATATTTATATATTTATATATGTCCGGTTGTCGGATCGGATATGTGCCTGCTTAGCAATAGGTCTGTCACCTATCACATTATGGGACTCAATGTCTTCAGCTAGTTGTGAATGCCCTGATGTACCTCTGCCTACCTCTTCAGAGATACGGACGTAAAGATACCTACTCGTACGTATTTGTAAATAGTAGATAATCCGAACCTACACATGATAATAAAATGAAACAGATTTTGTAATAAATTTAGTACATTAGCTATAATACTAAAAATGGGTTACCTAAATAAACACTGTACAGAAAATTTTAAAATAGGTTTTAAGATTATTCCGGTTTTTTCAAGTTAATATACCTACATAAAAAAAGCAGTTTTCTTGTCATCTTAAAATTGTAAATTTTAATAAAAAAAAAAATATATGATAATGGAAGGCAAACAAGCAAACGGATTTCCTGACGGTAAGAAATTCACGCCAAAGGTGTTAATGGTGCGTTGCCAACCTGAGGTCGGGATGTTAAACCTCGAGCAAAAGTAAGTTTACCGGCTACCTTGCCCTCCGAACCGGAAAACCTGAAGGACAAGCACTGAAATTATGGCGGCAGGAGTAGGTAAGGCAGTGGTACCAATCCGGACGAGTCACTGCGAAAATCCACCACCTAGTAGGATGTCACGGTGTTAGTGTGACGGTAAGCCTATGCTCGCCTTTTACGAGCTGATGGTCTATTCTGCGAAGGAGCCCGGACCAACACGGGGAAAACCTGCGGCATGTTTTCTAAATCTATAAATTTTTCTTTAAACACTTCTGCTACATGTTGTTTGTTCGTAATCGTTTTACTATTAGATATTATTTTATCTATACTGATATCACATATTGTATTACTACTCTGTTCTTTTATTATGGCCTATGTTCACGTCACTTTGTTCAAATACTATGTTCCACGTGAGAGAGGCCAAACTTCCAACCAAACTACCCAATACAACAAACGTTACTTTGACGTGTAACTAGTATACGGGACTTAGGAGTGACATATGCTATGACTTAAAGATTACCTTCCAAGATCATATTGGCAACGTTTGTTCTAGAGCGAACAAAATGTTAGGTGATGTAATATACTGCGTAGAGCCTCGTTAGTGAACTCAATTTAACACACGTGCCTAATTAGTAGCCAGCAATTAAAAAATAGCATGTTATTCAGAAGTACTAAAACAAAACAAATATGTAACAAACTAAATAATAAATAATCACCCAAAATTTTGAAAATTCCCTTGAAACATTCATTCATGCTTGCTGATACTACGGCCTACCTACTTCTAGACCGCCTCTTCACAATGGGCCATGATGGCCCGTTAAAACGAGAATCACGTCAGAACGAGAAACGAGATCAATGTAAAAACATGTTGAGATTATTGCCAAGAGCGTCAGTCATGCCAATTCTAGTTTATAAAAATTTCGTTGCTGAAAACATTTGCAAATATTTTATTGTTAAACTATTTTAAATAGTAAGCAGATACGTAGAAAATGAGAATTATGTCAATGTTAATTTAATTGCAGTAGCCTATCAACAGAATCATAACGTTAGTAACTTAGTTTTACTAAACTTAGTTTTTAATTTAATATGGTCAGTAAAGTCAGCCTTTAGTGGGTAGCAAGTGGGTAGCAAAACAGTGCTATCTTCTGATTACTACAGTTATTACAAAATTGTAATCTGATTTTGTACACCATAATATTGTTCGGTCGGTTCATAAATATAAACTGCATTGCATTAATTACTGCGGTATATTTTTTTTCTTACAAATCATGAATCAAACAAAATGATTTTGCAAGTCATAAAATTGTTTGCTCAATTCTGACAAAAACATTTTTTAATCATCTGCAGCAGCGGGGCTCTATGACACAAGTATTTTTTTTTATTAGAACAGAAATACCAACTTTATTTTGAAAAAATAAGTGATGCAAAGGCTCCAACATTACCCTACTGGAAATAGCTTCCATACAATGTTTTAATTAAATTTAAATAGGTCGAGACGTCCGTCTCGTACGGCTGCCAATGCACAAATGATAATGCTCGATTGTGTGGACGGTAGCGCAATCATAGAGGCGATTATCGCACATTCTATCACGGGCCATCATGGCCCATTGTGAAGAGAGAAGTAGGAGAATGGTAACTAGGTACTATACCTATCTTTGCGACGCCGTCGGACGTCTGAATGCTCAATACGGGCTAAATTTACTAAGATTCCGCGATTTTGATCCGGTGGTAAATTAAAAAAAATGTCGACGCGCATAAATACCACTTGTATGGTTCAAGTGAATAAAGATTTTCTGATTCTGATTCTGTATGTTTGATATATAAGTATTTATTAAATATATGTATATGTATATACCTATATGCGCGAGTAATGCTACAATTAACTTCAGTACATGACGCAATTCCGCCGAAACTCAACTTGGCATGAAGTCCACTTAATTAAACAGAGGACACATATTCGTTCCGCTGCAGGCTAAAATCCCTTAACCACATGAGGGAGCTGTCGGCTTCACGGGGTTGAAATACATTACCTACCTCTATCTTTCTGGAATATAACATTATGTATTAACCACTCCACAAATAATTCTTGTACATATGTAATAAAACTACTTAGATACTTACAAATATTTGTACGATTGCGGTTTTTGGTAATGGCTTTAAAATTTTCTTTAAAAACTCATAGTTGGAATTTTGAATACATAATACCTATTTCAAAGTTACAAAAATAAAAAATATTGTAGGCAGTCTAATGTTTCCCAGATCTCTCGTTTACTTGCGTAAGGCAGAAAGTTAGTGTTTAAACACAGACTACTTAGAGATACTACGTTGTTTAAATGAAAACGTTTACATGCCATAGGAAGTTTGGAATCATAACATATACCGATTTCGGTAATAACATATAAGTAGTATATATATATACATAAGCTCGTGTATTTTCTTAATAGAAAAATGGACATAATTTTAAGACACAAAATAGCATTATAGTGCATTGTTAATCTGAAGCTTACATAGGTAGTTAGAACCTTCGTAAGATTTCAGTAGAAAAGTTTCTTAACTTCTCTACCCTCCAAATCTTATTATTATTAATCTTTTGACTTATAAACACATTCGAAGCTCATTTTCACGTCCAACAAGAACGAGATTTAAAAAAAAATAACGAATAGCAGAAACATTGGAAGCTGATTCAAGATAGAGCCATAAGTATACTTGGCGAACATCCAAAACAAAGCTTTATAAATAAGATACGGACGTGAATCCTGTTGGATGTTTTAGTAAATAAAAACCATGCATGGAACAAAGGAATAACATTAGCTAACCATAGTTAATTTTACCTACTTGTCCTTGATTCTAATAACAAATTATATCTCTATGATATACTTAATGTTTTTATTAGTATTAAATTCTTTGAAACACTTTTGACATGTTATCCATGCATATAATAAAAATGTAATAAAACTAAATCTGTAAGTCATAGACTATACACTTATACTAGAGACTGTAAGTCAACGAATAAGCTCACGGTTCTCCTGTCGCTAAGACAACCGTGGCCTATAGACACCATTGATGTCATAGGTACGTCGTTGCTCTCTGGACAGAATATTAGACCAATTTTGCAAGCCTTCTGACTGCCCTACTCTCCGGACCGGAACATGACTGCCATTATGGTAGCAGGAGCAAGGGGCTGATTATGTGACTTACTTTCTCACTCAAAATGGAAAAGTGTACATCAAATAGCTGTCAAATGACGTGTTGTATATTTGGTATCTCCAGTGAACAACAGAAATACAGTAGAGATAGCAAACACAAATGACCTCATTGGACAGCTATTTGATGTAGGTACACTTTTTATATTTTGAGTTGGCAACTGAGATACATAATCAGGACCCTGATATTTCTGACCAAAACAATGAAATATTTATGTTTGTCTTCATAAGTAGGGCCTAAATAAAATCTATGATATTTTTTTTTGTTTCATACATTTTTATAAGATTTTTTACTTCATGTCCCAAAAATTTACATGTCTTTTTATATTTTAACGCGCATGTGTAATCAGACATTTCCATCCCTTGCCTGTCACAGTACAAATGTCTTGTAGTCTATGCATTTGAGATAAAAGGTAAATTTCACCAAATCCGAGACTGTCTGAGAATAGCTATACTAGTAATTTAATCCAAATATCCGGTATATTTACTCTCGTAAAACTTGACACACATTTAATAACTATTCTTAAGAATAACGTTTTACTTTATCTGCTCCTTCTTCTAATAGAGCGAATGAACACTATTTCTTGTAAGCGTCAAGAGCCATAGGCGTATATTTATATATACTGTAATCAAACGTCAGTTTTTGTTAGTCACTTGTGATTTAATAATATAGACTAGTGGTCATCCGTTGGTCGAAAATCGACCATTAAGTATAAATTTTAATATTTTGTTGATAAGAACGCCATCTTTATTTCTCAAGACCAACTACTTTGTTTCCAAAATTTTTAATGCGCCATCTGTGATCTTTTATCGTTTCATCAATATATTTGTTCGTGTGTGTCAAGTGCATGGTAATGTGGGTAATGTTTTATTTATTGTTTTAATGTAATTTATAAGCATTGTTTTTGAAAAATGTTAGCGTTCTGCACTTCTCCTACACATAAACTATCAGTGTGCCAAATTTTATGCTCCTGCGCCAGCGCAATTTTCATAAAAAGGGGTCCAAAATGTTTTGCTTCGCGAGTTAACTCTTTCCGAAAAAAAATTCTTCAATGTTGACACACTTCAAACTTTTTAATACGACGGGTCGTTTATTCTGCTTCAGACTAAAAAAAATTGTTTGGATACACGGAGTTTACTTGAATAAACTCAAATTAAGAATGGAGCGCGGCAGACGAGACCACCAGATGGCCGTATCGGTTGAGGCCTAGGCTATATATTGGATGCGATCCGTTAAACGGATGAATATAAGCAGTTGGTGAAATGTAAATATGGCAATCCAATAGTAACTTGTATACTTGGGATTTAACTTATCTAAAGCTGGTGAAATTAGCCCTGTCGATGGAAACAAGAGCGCACCATCCAAGGTCAAATTAAATTTGGATTAAATCTATGGTCCACATGGATTTTAACCAATATTTATATCCATGTAGAGCATAAAAAGAAAATGTTTATTTAATTTATTATGTGATTCTATTCTTAAGTTCATTGTCTTATACAGAAACTTGTATTTTAAATTCAGAGTTGTGCGATATCTTCACGCCAAGTCCCTTACGGGGTAGGCAGAGAGTATCGAGTGCCAGACCTCACGATCCTGACAAACCTGTCTTGCTTCCTTCACATTCATAACCCTTTTCAT